>JAQIVZ010003234.1:0-15162 GCA_034700945.1 Arrhopalites spinosus
AAAAATTGAGGGGATGAAATTTTCACATCTGCTTCGCATTTTTGACAATGAAAATAATTGGCCAGCCATCAAGTTGGAAGGTTGTTTTGACTTGGCATATCTTTTCTTCAAAATTTGTTTAAAAATATCAACGAATGATGCAATTTCAACTCTACTCTGTTCAAAATTTTGAAACTGAAGCGATTTTTTGGGGTCAAATTCCGCTGTGGTTGTGGGGAAATGTTGACTTAATCGTTGTTGAACTTCCAGTAGAATCTGTTTGAATGAGGAATGTTCCAAAATTTCTTTACTGGCTGCCTCAAAATATTTTAGATTTTTATTTCCGAATTTGTAATTAGTTGCCCTTAAAATATTGACCACTTGTAGAAGTTTCTCTTTGCAGGCAAGCATAGACTCGTCCACCTGCCAGGGATAAATATTGTGCTGTTGAAATGTTTTGGAAATTTCGTGTATCATGTGGTATACATCAGTAAGATCAGATGCTCTCAAAATAAATAGGGGATGTTTTAGGGATTTGAGGAGAACCAATTTTTTGGACTTGTGGTGGTCATGAAGTAGTGGAAAATTGTGTAGAAAGTTTTTGAGAACACTGAAACTGTAGGTAGCAAATCGAGTTTCAGAAAAACTAACTGGTCGATAAGCCTTTTGATCCATTCCGGCGGCAAGTTCAAGAAGAGATTGAAATCCCTTACCATGTCCAACATTATGATGAATTTTCTCAATTGTGGACATGACCCGTCTACACCACATGGCTGAACTAATTTCTCGAGGTGTTTGAACTGGAGCCACTGGGACATGTACAATTCTTTCCACAATTTTCTTTTTGTTTCTCACGGTCTTGACCATCTGGACTTTTTTTTTGATTGTTTTCTTTTTCTTTGTTTTTTTAATGGTTCTAGTGTCCTTTTCAGCTAGTTCCACAAGATGAGCGGGATCCCATGAAAATGCGTACCAATTTTTTACTTTTTTGTCCACGCCCATTAATTTTAGTAATTCCTCGGGAACTTTCAAATGAAAGTACTGCCCATCAAGAGCAGCGCCCACAAACCTACCAAAATATTTCAATATTTTAAAACTACATTGACTCTGAACTGAACTGAATTGAGCAAATTCAGAGACAATTAAAGGGTAAATTTTTGTGTTAATTTCCATCACCGCCGTTTAATTTCTTCTGCTGAAAACGTTTTCCTCATTACTTCATAAATTGACATTGCAATTCCAACTCCAGTGTGATCCCGTACCGGAAGGGCATCCATAAACAGGGCATTTAAGTTACCATCCATGTGGGTCACCATTCCATGAATTTGAAGAGTACGACGCGGAGGAGTCAGTTTGTCCGCAATGACCGAGAATGGGCGTTGCTGTTGTGTCGACACAAGTCGACTGTCAAGAATGACCTTTAACCTGCCCTTGAGTGCTTCAAAAAAACATTTGGTCATGTCAGCAGCTAACTTTCTACTATGATTTGTGTCACCAACATCTACTCCCTTAGCTGAGTCACATGCCAGTTGCAACTCAAACGCACTTTGGCTACTGAACCATACCACACATTGGTAGGCACTTCTGGCCACATTCATGCCCACTACGTAGTTTCTCTTCCAGTTTCTTCTCGTCCCTCATTTTCATTCTTCTGTTTTCAACATTTTTGATGTGACCAGGATTTTTGTTGTGATCAACTACGTGGGCCTTCAAGTTGGAAAAATCTCTTGGTACTTTCTTGTCCTTGAAATTAGTCCCAAAATTGAAGTCATACTTGATTAGTCCAAGACGGATGTTGATGTTTTCATCAGTGCAAAATATGCACGAAAGGCCGTTGGGTCTGTTTTCTGACCATGCTTCCGAGTCGGCAAAGTGTAGTTGAAAATGAGGGAAATACACTAAAATATCTTCCACACTTTTGCAATTTTTGACAACAGAAGCGTGAGTTTCTTGAAATTGGGTAGACTCAATTATTTTGGCATTTTCAGTCTGACTGTCACATTCCTGTTGACCATATTTGTTTGAAATAATTTTTCCTGGTAATGTTGATGATGATGACTGGGTCAAAGTTGTATTATTACTAATTTGCTGTTGTAATAAAATCAATTGTTGCATCATCTTGTCAAATTTTTCGTCTACATAACTTTTAGTTAGAATTTCAGAACCCTCCTTGTGGCCGTCCTCCAACAATTTTAAGGGAACATGATCATCCTCCTTATGCTTTTCTACTTGCTCATTTTTTTGCTGGTCCCGTTGACGTGTCTAAAATTAAAAACCAAATTATTTTTAATATTTTGGACGAAAATATTATTGAAAGTCTACAAAGGACCATGAAAAGTATTTTTTCACAACAATGTAGCCATACTCCGTTGTGCACAGAGTTGATTGAACGGGGTCAACGTACCTCCTGTGTGTCGAACACAGGGTCAACAATATTTGGCTCAATGTCTATTCCTGCCACTGAATCTTCGGTAGACTGAATACAATCCTCCAAGACATTCGTGGGCATCTCATCTTCATCATCATTTTGATTTTCAGGTTCAATTACCTGGCTTTGCTATTTAAAAAATCGGCGCGTTACTATCTTTATTCAATTAATTTAATAGAGCACCAAGATTTTACAAAAGAAAGCGTAAATTAACTTGCCATAAATGACGTGATGCTTTTTTGTAAAAGCTGACCTTTTACCCTTTCTGTCTGACCTTCATGAGCGTTTTTTGTATGTCTTTTTAAATTGGATTTCATCATTTGCTCATTGCAGTTATAGCACACAACAAGTCGTTTGGACGGAGCAAGAAATTTTCCCATTACACTACAAATCTTTTTGATTCTCTACTTTAGATAATGCTTACGAAAATTAAATATTTCAAATTTTATTATTTTAATTATATTATGGCCTTCTTGTGTCGTGTGTGCTGAGTTTTTGTGTGACTCAATTCGTTGAAATTTTTTATTCGCCTTTTTTCAGAACTAAATGTATTTCTGGTATCCGATGGAACAAAATGCCCAAAGCCAGGTCCAAATGTTCAAATTGGGCTAGCGAGAAATTTAAAGAACGGAATAAAAATAAATTCTATTTTTGAAGGCCACGTAGTGTCTAAAGCGTACACAAAAATATAAAGTCCCTTCAAGGCAAAACACAGCGTGGGGTATAAATTGTGAATGAGTCTATTATTCAAATACTGGGATTAAAAAGAATTAAAATATTTCAAACTCATCCAACTTTTTGCATTGCTTATGACTCGGACATGGCTGGGTTTTAAAATAAAGTTTTACATGCTCCTCACTTTGTTTTAAAGAGATTGAAAATCTCCTCCCATTTACTTTTACATAAATTAAATGCCTCCTTTTTATTAACTTTTAGGTTGCTGGGATATCTCTTTTTATTTTATTTTTAATACATGGGAAACTTTCTCTTGGAGTCTTTGACGACTAATAGAAAATATGCGCCTAAAATATTATTTGCTTCGGCTTTGATCTCTTTTTCTTAAAAACTTAAACTTTTTTCTCCTCCGAACCCGGTTCGGGAAAATTGCAACATTTTCCACCCACGGGAGCTAACTCACCTGTCGTTGATTGCAAAAGTCTGATTTCGAAACGACAGGACAGTACATATTGGTGAAAGTGTCTCTCCAAAATTTTTGATTTAAAAAGATGAGCTGTTAAAATTAAATTGCTGTACTGTCGTCGACAGTCTCTCGATAATTTAATTGATCAACAATACTTGACCTACGATACTCTAGTAAGAGTAGATTCTTGAAGAGAGGAATTATGAATTTTTCAGTTAAAGGAACATTAATAAATTAAAGTCAATTCAATTGACTCAATTGTCATTTTAATTGTCAGTTTTGAAGGAGACATTGACTGAC
Organism: Arrhopalites spinosus; assembly: GCA_034700945.1. Classification (NCBI taxonomy): domain Eukaryota; kingdom Metazoa; phylum Arthropoda; class Collembola; order Symphypleona; family Arrhopalitidae; genus Arrhopalites; species Arrhopalites spinosus. The sequence goes on from JAQIVZ010003234.1 coordinate 3,849, forward strand.
TATAATAAACGCAAACCATGTTTGGGGTTAATTGAAAATTAATGTCATTGGAACAATTTTCCTTTACAAATTGTTCTTTCCAAAATTGGGAAACAAATTATTTTTTCGCAACCATTAAAGCAAGAAAACTTTAAATGTAATTTAAAATTAGCATAATCATTATTGAGTCAATATTTGTCATTTAATTTTGTCAAAATATTTGTACATTCTACGGGTAGAATTACTAGTAAAATTGTACAATTTTATGCCAAAATAATTCATTATTGTGGTGTGGTGTGTGTCTGTTCAACATTTAAATTAAATATTTTTCAAACTTAAATGTATTTACCTAACTACACTCAAATTCCGTTAAGTTAATTGATTTAATTGAATGCCTGGCACACACAATATTTTTCAACCCTTTTTTGCAAAGCTTAACTAAACATAATTAAATAATTTTGAATTTTCATGTAAAAGCTCTAAAATGAAATGACTATTGACTTTCCTTTAGCATTTGGAATTAAAACCACATTTAAAATTTCTAAAAACCCTTTCTGTCATTTAATTCCCTTTCAATTCAAAATTCAAAAGAAAAGTTAAAAAATTGAGATTAAAAGTAGTTAACCTTGAAAATTCAATAGAGTTTCGACGTCCTTGTTTGTTTCTTTTCTTTAGGGAGTTTTATAAAATCCCAAATTCTACTCGCAACTCTCTTCGCGACGATTAAGAAGTCCTTGCGTCTATCATCATACATTAGACACTCTGTGGCGGAGTAGAGTTTAAGTCGAGTTTCAGATTTTATAAAACTCCCTATTAATTATTTTATTTTTGGCATCTACGCAATTTTGCAAAAAAATTTCCTTATTGTTAATTTCCTTTAATTCTTGTCGTTCATTCAATTGAAATTTTCAAGTGTCCAATTTTTGTGGCCTAATGATTTTCCATTTAATTTTACAATTAAACTTTTTTTTAATGGCCAAGTTGAAACTTTCAACAAAGTCTGTACAGTTGAGTCAAGTCAAATAAAAAGAGAAATAATTAAAATAAATTAATATTTTCTAAAAATGTGCCAAAATTACAACACGTGCAAAAAAACTGTGCAGATTTTTCATTAACAAATATTCATCATGTTTTATAAAACATTGCAAAAAATATTTTTGTAGTCATTCAGATTTCAGTGAAATTAAAATTATTGCCAAAAAAATAAAAATTAGGCAAAGGTGAATGTTCTCCCCTATTCAAAAGATTTAAATGGGGATTTAAATTAATTTTGTTGTTTAAAAATTTTGACCAGTCAAGTGTGTGAAAAACAAACGTGATAAGATATTTTGAATTAAACCAAACGATGACACCGATAATTTGTATTTTTAACCCCATAATAAAATGGCGGTGATTTCTTTCGCAAAAAAAATTAATCCATTTTATTGCCAATTTATCAAACCAAAATTAACAATAACTCGTGGGATTTTCTATTCTAATCTTTTATGTCAATTTTGCCAACCACAATTAAGCTGACACCATATAAAATGAAAAAAATTTGATTAATTTTTTCATAACCTTTAGTGCCGTCCAACTGACTTGACATTAGAGGTCAAATTGTTTATTATGAAGGGCTCCATTTGTTTTCTATTGTTGGCCATTTTGGCCTTGACTTGTGCTTCGCTTTCTTATTTTGACAAGGCTGATCGATTTAGTTTTAAGCCTCAAGGTAAAAAAATAAAGGGACTTTTTTGTGGAATTTTAATTCTTTTTTTAGACCCTTCACCGACCCTTAAAATTATTTTAGACTTTAAGCTTCCCCTTGTTGTTGAATTTGGCCAAATTCCTTTTGCCTTTTTAGTGTTAAACATGGTAAAAATTATTTTTCTACATTTAATTATTTATTTTGTTATTCTAGTACCCAAAGCTCAATGTGGATATGAAGTAAGTTAATTTAATTATAGGGAATAATTAAAAGATAGTTTTTAATTAATTTTAATTTTTCATAGTCCTGCCCTTCAACTAAAGAGGGTCATCTTAATGTCCACTTGGTGCCCCATTCCCATGATGACGTGGGGTGGCTTAAAGTAATTTTCAATTAATGCAATTAAATATTAGTTAATTAATTGAGACAATATATGACCTCTAATTAAATTCTAATTACTTTTAAATTTATTATTTCAGACTGTACAACAATACTACAATGGAGGTAAGATTCAAAATTTTGAACTCAAAATTAAATAATTTAAACTTTTAAAAAATTGCGCTTTTTTTAGAAATGAATTCAATTCAAGAGGCAGAAATTCGCAAAATCATCACAGGCGTCGTCGAAGAATTGCAAAAATCCCCGGACCGTCGATTCATTCAAGTAGAGACCGCCTTCCTTTGGCGTTGGTGGGAGGAACAAGATGAATTGAAACGTGACGTCATGAGGAATTTAGTCAATAGCGGTCAACTTGAATTTGTTGGTGGCGGCTGGTCCGTCAATGACGAAGCTTGTCCTCACTACACAGCTATTGTTGACCAGTTGTCCTTGGGACTTCGGTATACTTACCATTTCTCATATCTTCCACAATTTTTTAAAGCGCTCAAATTCAAAAACTTTTAAATTAAATGGTCAGATTTCTCAACTCCACCTTCGGCTCCTGTGGTCGACCCCGGACAGGATGGCAGATTGATCCATTTGGTCACAGCATCGAAATGGCCTCCATTTTCGCTGAAATGGGCTACGACGCTCAATTTCTAGGGCGGTTGGACTACCAAGACAAGCGGAATCGAATGGACACAAAGACAATGGAATTTATTTGGAATGCCAAAGATAATTTAGGTACAATTTTATTCCGTGAGGGTCATGACCTTTTTTAATTATGTTAATTTGTACAGGTGAAAGTTCCTCATTGTTTACCAGCGTCCTCTTCAATATGTATCAGCCACCACAGGGATTTTGTTTTGACACCGTTTTCTGTTCTGACAGTTTCAATGACGATAAAGTTGACCTTTTTATCACCAAAGCAAACGAATGGGCTGCCCCCTACAATACGGAACATATTTTAATGACCATGGGCTCTGATTTTCACTATCAAGATGCCTCCACTTGGTTCACCAACATGGACAAGCTCATTAAGTAAAAATATTATTTGTGGTAAAATTAATTAATTAACACAATTTAAATTTACAGAGCTGTTAATGGACGTCAATTAAATGGCACAAAAATAAATTTAATTTATTCAACGCCATCTTGTTACTTGCAACAAGTTAACCAAGCAGGTTTAACATGGCCTGTTCAGTCTGGTGATTTTATGCCTTACGCAGACGCCCAACATGATTTTTGGACTGGTTATTTTACTTCAAGACCCACTTTTAAATATTTTATTCAACAGGGCAATAATTTTTTGCAAATTTGCAAACAATTAACTGCTCTCACTGATGACGGTCAAAATGGCGGGCAAAATTTGGCAAATATTTTTAAATTGGAGGAAGCGCTAGGAATTATGCAACACCATGATGGCATTACAGGGACGGCTAAGCAACACGTGACTAATGATTATGCTTCGCTAATTAATATTGGCATGCTCGCTTGTGAGCAAACTATAAGTGAGGCCTTGTTGTAAGTTAAATTAAATATTTTTCGTACAATTTTGAAATATTTAAATTAACTGTGGTTTGTTTTTGTAGGAAAATAGAGGGCGCTAAAAATAATATTGTTTTGGATATGGAACACACTTTTTGTCATCATTTAAATGTTAGCGAATGTCCCGCTTCGGAGAGTAAATCCGAATTTGTGGTGACTGTTTATAATCCCTTGGCTTGGACCGTTGTGGATGACTATGTCCGAATTCCGGTCACCACGACTGACCTTCAAGTTGAAGGGCCTACAGGTGAGATTTTGCAATGTTGCCAAAATATTTTTGAATTGTTTTTGATTTTTGGTAATTTTTAGGAATTCTGGAAACCCAATTTATACCACTACCCCCATCTGTCATGGAAATTCCGGGACGTGCGAGTGGCGCCATGATGGACATGGTTTTTAATTCGGGTCAATTGAATGGCTTGTCTTTGACCAATTTTAAAATTACGCAGGGTCAAAAACCGGCTCTAATTAAATTAGTTGATGTGGCTGGACATAGTTTTGAGATAAAAAATTCTATTGTAAGTTTAATTAATTGACTTTGTAAATGTTATTTTAATTAATTAATTGTTAATTAATTAGGGAATCGCCCTGGACTTCAATGAAGAGACAAATCTTTTGGAGCAAATTCGATTTGGCGGGAATAATTTAACTTTGAGACAAGAATTCCTTTATTATAAAAGCAGCCAAAATTATGATGGTCGGCCATCTGGTGCTTACATTTTTCAACCTGATGGCATTGACCCTTTTTCATTTTCCAAGCCTACAATTAATGTCTATGATGGTAATTAAATTTCATTAGTTAATTTTAAATTGGAATTCATTTTTTTAATTTAAATTGAAGGAATCCACGTGACTGAAGTACATCAAGTTTTCTCCCCTTGGGTCAGTGGGGTGACCAGAATTTATGACAAGATGGCAGCCATTGAATTTGAGTGGCTTGTGGGTCCTATTCCTGTGGAGTAAGTCAAGATTTGCTAATTTCATTTTTGCAAAATTTAATATTGCAAATTTTACAGGGATGGAATTGGCAAGGAAGTCATCATGAGATTCACCACCGATTTGGCAACAAATGGCGCTTTTTATGCTGACGCTAATGGCCGCCAATTGATTCGTCGTCAAAGGGACCAAAGAGAGACTTGGGATTATACTGTAATGACAATTAAAAATTAATTATTGTACAAATTAAAATTAACTTTTTTTGCAAAAATTAGCCTATTGAACCAATCTCTGGAAATTACTATCCCGTGACGTCACGCTTGGCCATTACAGAAGGTCAAAGTCTTGAAGAAAATAAAAGAACATTGATTCTTCTCAATGACCGCTCACAAGGGGGCTCTTCCATTCATGATGGGGAGGTCGAATTAATGGTAAAAAAATTTAAACAACACTTGCAACAAGAATTGAACCCGTGACCTCATAAATTTTAATTAGCTTCACAGACGCTGCTTGAGAGATGACGGTCTGGGGGTTGGTGAAGCTTTGAACGAGCAAGCTTTTGGAACGACGGGACTTGTCGCCAGAGGGAAAGTTTGGCTCATTTTTGCGGGAGAAGGAACTGGTATGATTTTAATTTGAAATTTTTAATTTTTACCGCGCTTTTTAACAATTGAAAATTTCCAGGACTGCCCACATCGATCCACAGAGTGAAAGCACAAGAAATATTCATGAATCGAATTTTGGCATTCCGTGACTTGGTTCCTGGAGAAGAAAGTTTTACAGTGAAAGCTGACAGGGTAATTTTTAACAAGAAAAAATAGAATTCAAAAGGGCCGCCAAAATTGTAAATGATTATTTTTTGTTTTTTAGTTTTCAAATTTAACCAACAATTTACCAAGCAATTGTCATCTTTTGTCATTGACTAAAATATCCGCGAGCGAGTATTTAATTCGATTAGAACATTTTTATGATGTCAACGAAAGTGAGACCATGTCCACCGACTTTGATATTCAATTGACGGTGAGTTGGAGCTAACTTTCAAAATTTTGAAATGAATTTTAAAAATAGGAAAATAATTGGGAAATTTTTGTTTGTAGGATCTGAAATTGGCTCTCAATGCGGACACGTTGGAAGAAACGACCCTTGGAGGAGATCGATGGAAGACAGAGTCCTCTCGATTGACCTGGAAGACGGGGATGCCCTTGAGGTCAAGTGAATGGAGGGCGGAGTCAACCCTCAATTTCAAGCCCATGCAAATCCGCACTTTTATCTTTACTCTCTTACCCTAATAGCAAATGTCTATTTAGCTTGACATTTAATTTAATCAAGATTGTAATGACAATGGAGATTGTTGTGAAATCATATTTTGAATAAAATGCGCCACTTTAAAAAAATTACTCCAAATATTGGGTTAGAATTTTTTCTACGCTCGTTATTTATGGCAAGGCATTTGCTAGTAACAGAATACAAAATGAACGAGAGATTTGGTCATGCATTGAAAAGAGCGGGCAATTTAAAAATGAGATGTAGGATTAAATAAGAGAACATAATCAGGTAATGTTGCACATGTACATGAAATAATTTGCAGTGAAAATAATTGTTTTTGAAGACAGTAAATTATATTCTGCTTCAATATTCATCTTTCTTATCGAGTTGTTTATATTCTCAATGACAAAAGAAAATTAGCGTTTCCACAAATGAGGAAAAATACTGCCCACACTTTAAAACCGATGTCCCATTTCATAAAGACAAAAAAGTGATATTAAATGTTCAAACAAATAATAACAATAATTTACATTGAAGGCCACTAGAAAAAATCAATTTTATTTAAATAAATTGAAAAAGTACAACCTTGTCTATACTTTGTATATTATTTTGTAATAATTATAATTTTATTGTTTAATTATCTTTGAACCAGAAGCTCAATTAAATCTCAATTTAAGAAAATGCAAAGTTCTAAGAAATGTTTTCAAAATGACGGTTTTCAATATTCGCCATATTGTTTAGCAGGGATTTTCCTCAATTGGGTAATGTACGCTTGTGGTAAATTATTTTCAACAGCCCCGTTCAAAATGGCGTCCTTGTAGGCCATTGAGGGTTTCAAGTTGGTTCCATACATGGCCACTGCCTTTGCCTTGGCAGCTGGTGTCACTTTGTAAGTCCAAGCGTCCACCATTTTCCCTCCTGACTTGACCTTGACCTTAAATCTCTCGTAGATTCCAATACCCACTCCTTCTTGTCTGTAATAATTCAAAAAATGATTAAAATTCCCGTCATTTTTCTGGCCGAATTTAGTCTTACTTGTCCAAAGCTCTGAGGTCATCCAATTGCCATAAGACGCCATGAACTTGGGAATTTGAGTCGGGTATGATGCTGGCCACTGCTCCTTGCCAACGTGTACTGTAGTGGGCGAATTCAAGTCTGTAATTCTGAAAAAATATTTCACAATTAATTTTTAATTGTTAATTAAATTGACAATAATTAATTTTAGAAAACAAGTGTTTACGTCAAGCACTCCCGTTCCTTTTTTCACAACTTTGGGATTATTCTGACGAATCCGCTCTGACCTAAACAATTAATTTAAATAAACAATAATAATCATTATTATTATTAATAATTAATTATTAATAATTAATTATTAATAATAAAATAGTCAATTCACAATTAAATTAATTAACAAAATTGTTTTAATTAAACTCACCAAAGATTACTGCCATAGGCAAAATACAAAAAACTTCTCCGACCCTCCACTGACGGTGGATCCATCTGACCATTGACCTCCAAAGATTGGAGAGCAACCCCCAAAATGAAGAGAGTGCAAATAATTGTCAACTTTGTCATTTCAATTTTTTGCAACTTTTTTGCAAATTGTTAATTAAACTCTAGACAAACTGTCTAGATTAAGACTTTGTTTGAAAATGAGACGAGGCAAAACAAAGACTGAGGACAAAACAGGGAAAAATTTTGTTTTTAAATATTCTGCACGTTTTAATGCAAATTAAATATTGCCAAAATGAACTGAGGTTTTGTTTCTAAAAAAAGTATGAGAGAAGGAAGAGGAGAGTCAAATAAATTATTCTATTTTTCATGTGATTTGCATAATTCCAATGAAAGTCTGAGGCTCCCAGTTCTGGGTGTTGGTTGGATTTTGTGCGTGCAAAAATATTTAGCAGGGGATTTGCCATGTGTATTATAGGTAAGCCATTTAGGAATGATGAGTCATTTAAAAATTATAATTTCAAGGAGAATCTTTTCTTGGAACAGGAAACCAGTTTATATTTAAAGTCCTCATAATTATAAATTAAAATCCTCCCGTGGGTAATTGCCCATCCTATTCCTTAGACAATTTATATCAAGTAGTGCAAGGTACCATTTTAACTTTGGGTACGCTTAGCCATCATGCAGAACGATTATGAAGGATATGACGTCATGAATTAGTTAAATGGAAGAGAAATAAAGTTCTTTTTAGTGGAAATAGTAAGAAAAAAACTATATTTAAAATGTTTAATTGACTTTTTAATTGATGAAATGCATTCTATTTTTAACTAAAAATAAATAACTTTTAAGACTAGCTTTAGCCAGTTTTTTGGCAAAAATAAATTATTATTTTTGGTGAGAAAATGCAGTACTAGTTCATGGGAATTTTTAGCGTTTTTTCAATATTGAAGAATATTCAAAGTAATTTTTTATAGTCATGAAACAGGAGTTTTAATTGTGGTTTCTTTAAACCCCAATTAAAGCTTCTTTGGAGTAATTAAACGGAGAATTTTTTTTCGAGGCATGTTTTTTTTTGAAATTATAATATTTAAATTGCTGAAGAGCCTGGAGTCTTCAAGACTTAAATTAAATTATTTTAATAAGGCAAAATTTACGGCATGCAATGGATTATGCATTTAAGTTTACATTATTGTTTGAAGACTTAAAATGCCATTTAAATTTACTAGTCTTACTTTTTCCCCTGTACTAAATTGATTACTTTTTTTATGTAAATAAAATGCATGTTTAATTGATATCGTTGTAATCTTTCTGTGGTCATAAAATATCACGTGGTTCTATAGCGTGTCCAGTACAAGAAACTACAAGAAAAGATTGGGCAATGTTTCCCGTTCTCTCATCATTGGAAACATTGCCGAATCTTTCGCTGAGAAAAAATCAAATTTTTTACTGGACACACTTTATATAATAAAATATTGCAAGTTACGTAAAGGATTCTGTACACTGATAAAAATTTTTGAGATTAAGTGCTTTGCTAAGAAAGTAAGAAAGGAGGTCAAAGGGTCAAAATTTAGTTTTTTGATTACAAGACATGCCATCAAAAATGTAATGGATTTCTCGACTCCCAAAAAATTTGATTTGACGTACAGTCTATTTAAAGTATTTTTAAGCTGGGCTTAAAAATATTTTATTCAGGTAGAGTCTACCCAGTAGACATTTTCAGTGAGAGAAATAATTTTGTTTCCCAATTTATTTTCTTTCATTTTAATGTCCCAATTATTTTACAAATTAATCCCCATTTCAAAAAGTACTCAAAATTATTTGCAAAAAAATAATTAAAGTCTATAATTAAAATTAGTTTTAGTCCTTTCAAATCGGTGAGTTTAAGTTTGAGAATATTTCTGAAATTAAATATTAAAATATTTCAAAAATTTTTTGTATAAATAAATAGAAAATTTAATAATTTTTTTTTAAATATTTCAAGATTCATAATGAAATTGAGATCAAATAGTTTGGATCCTTTATCATCCTCTCGAGATAAAATGGACACTTCTTGTAGTCACTCTGACACATGGACAAATAATGGAGATGAAGTAAATTTAACTAAGGTTGAGACCCTTGGGACTGGGGTCCTTTACTGTTTATTCATGAACAAACATTTCCCTGGCCTGGCTTCCTTGGACAAGTCACCAATAGAAAATTTAAATAAACGGCAGCCATCTTACCTTCAACAATTAATCTCGCAAGCCTCCTTCAAAAAATTAATCTCTAATAAAGTCGCACAAGTTTAATTATGGACTCTCCCCCATTTAATTAATTAATTATAAATGCAAAATATTTTAAATAATTTTTTTAATTTAAGTGTCTCTGTCTATGAAAATAAAAACAAAAATTTAAAATTGTAAAAAATTTGTAATTAAATTTATTACACTCCTTGAGTCCTTGACAAAATATTTTTGTACAAATTTAAATACATTTAAAGTACATTCTGTAAAGTTAAATATTTTTAAAATTAGCGCCTTCAAGTCAGTCAACATTTTATAGTACCTACAATTTACATGATTAAAATGGGGCAGTAAAAAATTTGATTTAAATAATGGCGCCATTTTTAAATTAACGTAATACTGAAGTCACTAAAGATTTTTAGGCAAGGAGTTTTGAATATTGAAGCTTGAGTTCATTGGCCTCATAAATTTAAATTGACACGAGTTAATTTATTCAAATTCTTCATCTGAACGAAGGTCAATTTGAAATGGACAAGACACAAAATTTCGGAGACGACAAAGAGGATGTTCAACTTCTTGAACTTGACCTTTGACAAAACATGGACAACAATGGGACGAATAGTCTGGGGACTCATCCGAATGCCCGTTTCCATTTCCGTTGCCCGTGGCCAAATTAAAAACTTGGTCATTACACTCCTTCTCCATCTCTCTCATAACTCGATCCCATGTCTCCAATTGGTACAATTGTGATGTGTAAAATTCTCGGTGTCTTGATGGGATGTGACAAGTTGGTGACGGGTCAGTCCGGTCATGGGAGGTCACCGATTCCACTCTTCTTGGTGGGGATGTCATATTCAATTTAATTCTATTAAAAAAAAGAAAATAATAATAAAAATTAAATTCACTTCACATACAAAAAGTAAATTAAATTGTTGTAATATTTTAAATAGCTTACCTGTTAAACTTGTTTAATGTAGATTAACTATGAAATTAATTGTGTAACTTTTTAGAGTTTTCAAACTACAACGCACAAATTGTTTTTGAAGGGAGATGAGTCTCACTTTTTCTCTCGTGGAGGAATAGGCAGTCTAGAGTCTTCTCTGGGTTGTGCGTGAAGGGGGGGAGTACAACAACGCAATTGGAAGTGCAGATTTTTGGGGCTGCGTACATCTACGCACTTTTGTGCACGAAACTCCAGGGGGAGATGCATGCGAGTATTGGGGATTCCATGAAATCGGGTGAATTTCTAATTGAATGTGGAATGTTTTTGTACACTTGCATGTCACATTTATGACTGGAACGAGGGGTTTTAAATGAATTTGTTAATGTGGAATACATTAATATTAAATTAAAAATACAGATGAAATTTTAACTTAATCATTGTCACTCAAGTTAAAGTTTTGTGGAGACCAATCATTCCTAATTTCATGAATATTTTTAGCTAGAGTAATTTCTACAAGTGAGCCACATTTTAAAGTACTTTAAACACAATTAAATTTTTAATGCTCCAAATTTATTAAAAGGTTGATAATATTGTTATAAAAAAAGTTTTAATGAATAAAAAAAAACAAAAATAAATCGGATTCAGTGTCAGATGAGCTGTCCGGGTAGATTCAAGACGAAAAAGTCAACAGAGGAGGACGGTCAGAGTTTTACAGGTTGAGAGTGGGATTTTTAGCCATAGAATCTAGAAATAAAAATAAATAAATAAAATTAAATAACAATTATTTACTTTGTTATTTCAAGTTTTAATTTTTTAAAAAACTGACCCTCCACCACCAGAAGATGAAGATGCGGCTGCGGCAGCACTAGAGGAGCTGCTTCCAAATCCACCGAATGGAGAACCCCA
>JAQIVZ010003235.1:0-15162 GCA_034700945.1 Arrhopalites spinosus
TGTGAATATCACACAAATGCCATAAGCTTCAATCCAATCATTTAAAATCTTGAAACATTTTTAACGTCCACTCAACACAAAAGAAAAGTTACTGAATGAAAAATTTATACACTAACCTTGCATAATGTGTAGTACACATACTTTTTTTCTTGTGATCTTACTATCTTGACTAAAAATATAATTCATGTAAAATTCTATTCATTTGATAAATATATGGATAATATGTGGTGAGAGTGCAATCTGTCAAATAGTCAGTAGTTAGGTAGTCGTCTAATGTAAAATTTACATAGTATACTTGTGTTTTTGATTCTAATCTCTTCAATGTTCATAATTCACTATGAAAATAAATTTTATCATAGTTTTAATTGCCTGATGCATTGTGCAAATGAAAGAAATACATTTTTGGGGGTAGCTTCAATGAACACACTTCATTAATTTAATTGTAACAAATACGTACATAGATGTAAAAATGTATAGACATCGTAACATGTGCCTAGTCTTTAGATGATAGTAAAAACGTTTTTAATGATATGATGCAGAGATAAATATTTTAATTGTATATTATTCATTATTGTCAAATGTTTATTATTTACTGCTGTACTGTGCCAGTGTTACTCATTTTGATATAATATATTACGTCCGTCTCATTCCAATCACCTAAAAACCTGACAAACTGTTGATATCCACGGAAGAGTAGAAAAATGGAGAATTTGAAAATTTAATCAGTGACTCTCTTCCTCCTGATCTACTTGTGTCACACATGGCCACTTCAATAATTTCTTTGGACAAATTTTTTGTCTCTTCAGTGTATAAACACTCAACTATTCCTTATATCTGAGAGGCTCATGACTCCTCTACACAATGTTTTTCTTCATAATTTGGATAATGTTCAAGTCCTGTAAAAGGTTAATATTGCTGAGAACTTAATCGTTTGTATTTGTATATTTATGTATAGATAGAAAATTCAAAATTATTGTTCAAGTTAAAATATTTCTTTCCATACAAGTTAACATTTTGTTATTGATTCGAGTTTTTTCTTAAAATTATTGTCAAACAATTTTAAAAGCGTGTCATGTTCTCTATTTGTGTAGTACCTACGTGTCTTTTAATCCCAATCACTGAACACATTGCAGTATTGTATCCCCCATTCTTTTCCCTTGTGCTTTAATTTGATAAAACAAAAGTTTAATCTAGTTAGTTTCTTCTCAAACTGCATGATACAATTTAGGTACAAAAAAAGGATCGAGAACTTTTTGCAGGTACAATTAATTAATTAATTGCAAATGTATGAATACTAAACATGAAAACCCTCGCATGTAATAGTTAAAATGTTTAAAATGTATTGAGCTTAACGTTAGTGTATTTAAAATGTATACTTTTAATTATTGTTATTAAATGGTTATAATTTGTTAAAGGTGTAATTCATTTTGTGAATTATTATTAATTGATTCAATAATACAAATTACAAAAAAATACATTAATTCTAATTTACTTGACATTGGTAAAAAATTAAATTTATTGTCACTGCTATATGAAATTCATAGTTACTAATAGTTAGTTAGCCAAGAGCAATGCATCTCTGTACGATGCAATGTGCATCTTTGTTTTTGGGATTTAACTGATTCCATAATACAAATTACATACCTAGGTATTATACGTTAACACAACGAAAAAGTCAAAAATTTACACAATGGCTCATTAATGAAGCTCATGAAGCCATGATTAAATTGCCACTTCAAAAATTGATGTTTTGTGTGTAAAATATCTTGACACCATTCCAATTCATTTACTGTTTTTAATCAAATGTCCTCCACAAAAGGAATATATGAAATAATCATCTTGTTACCAAAAGTTGAAAATAATTGAACACACAATGTAAATAGACATGACGATAGCAATGGCTCCAATCAAACAAAGACCCGCCTGTAAGCTTGCTCCTACACAGCAGGGACAAGAGTGACGAAGATATATCTAGGTCACATGTGAAGGTCATTCCCACTTTCTCATTATCCAATCCTGCTAAGAATAAATATAATTTCATTTGCACCAGTATGACTAGAGAATATGAAAATAAAAAAATAATTGAGCACCTTCTTCCTCCAGATCAATTAAATGATGCAGGCAGTGTATATCTGTACCAAATTCTCCGAAAGTCCCCAGTGTCGACAAGATGGATAGTACCTGGAAAAAAATTCTTATGACTAATCTGTGGGCTACCTGGACATGCACTGACAAAACGACGGGAGGAAATATCCATGGAGCCAGTTTCAAGAAAAACAGCTCCATTGTGTATTCAAATACATACTATACTACTATACAATAGCAAAGAATTTCATGCTGGAAGGGTGTTTTATAGTTGGACATACAGTACATTATTGACCTTTATTTTCAAAAAATGATGATTATTATACATATCGGCCCTTACAAATTTATATTACATTCTTCCAAATTTTTTTAAAGAGTTACTTTCTTATTCGTATACATGTAGGCCCTTTTGTTCCTTTACATTTTTTGAAGACTTGGATATTTTATAGAAAAACATTCATAATTGTCTAAAAATGGGGAAAAAATATCATATTTTACAACTCATCACTTTAATCCAAGTACTTACGTAGCGAGAGACTTTACCTAGGTAAAAGCTCTCAGCTTAAATTCTTTTTCACCATTCTTCGTCCTTCGGGACTGGAACCCATGACGTTAAAATTAACTTAGACAAACTTAAAAGTAATGTATCAAGGAAACGATAATATGTAGCAAAACGTGAACATTCCTCTGTAAGAGGAATTTCCTCTGTACTCAAAAGTAAAGTTTAATTTTTCAATTGGGACTGGAACCCAGGACTTAAAATTATTCTTTTACAGACACATTATTTTTAAACCACAAAGTACCATATAATAATAATAATTGTATAGTAGATAGAAGTAGTATTATAACACGAAAACTTTTTAATTTGAAAAAAAGGAATGTTTGCCGTTCTTACAAGTAAAGTATTATTATTATTACACACATGTGTACATAAATATATAGCTTGAAGACCGTAAAAGACAAAATATACTGTCTTATATAATATAGTCTTTACTATTCTTCACCATTATGTTAATGTTATTTTAGACATAATATTAAAATGTGAATAGATGTATACAAGGCCAAACTTTATATTCTATAGATTATGTTATCATTTTACATGACGTACATCATTACATATGTTGATAAATTTGTTAATATTTACAGTCGAGAGAGACTCCGAAATATATACGTAGACTCATATAATTATCATATCAAGAAGAGACTAAAATTACTTGCATAAAGTTATACTTTTTCCCAACACTCACAAACATGTATCATTCAAAAAATTTGTCCTCAAAGGAATTAATTTACATGAGATTAAATATACTTTAGAACAAACTTTTAGACGAATGAATGGGACAAGTACAAGTATAGTAATATAAGTAAATAGTATAGTAACGGGAGTATAGTCGTACCAGGTAGGAGTTAATACATAAACCTTGAGTGTCCTCTTCGTGAACAAGGGTCGCATAAATATTGGCCTGTCCCTTCCTCAGCATCAACTGTACCCATAAACTGAACTCGTGCATCTGACAATGCCGCTGGTGTCATCGTCATCATGATTTTGTTTATGTGTGAGACGTACTTTCTGACGGGCTGCAATTGTAAGTAATAAACAACGGTAATTGGTAATTGAATTGATATACAAAAAAATAAAAATAACATAGCACCCTATAGCGAATAAAGTACGAATTACTTATGTATACTTACTGGGAGGATCCGGGTTAGCCGTTCTTGGTCTGTCTCAGCAACACGTTGGCCTCCTACAATATTAATTGGACGAGTCCACACACAGTCTGTCAACGTTGAAATCATAGCCAGGATACATCTGGTCCAAATTATTTTTGTGTCTATTTGGTCTTCTTTTCCCAAAGGATCATCCAAAATCCTGTTTTGATTAACATCAATGGCAGCGACAGCGTTTCTCAACCTGTTTCTGAACTTCCCATTGATTTGTGATACATGATCAATCAAGTCATCGCTTGAGACATGTCCTACAAGTATGGCTAGATCTTGAAACAGTTCGAGTAAGTCCTATAAGAATACAAGAATACATATATAAAAAAAAGAGCCCACAGACTAGAAATAAATTGTATGTAGATGCATGTACAATACATGTAAATCATCAAGTAAAACTAGACACTTATTCATTCCTCCTATTCATTCACAAATGCAAATTACAGCTCTAGATATGAGTCTTGACTTACAGCGAGATCAATTTGGTTTCCTCCAATTCTGTACTCCGATCCCTGCAGGCGAACCTCCCATGACGATGTCATCAGATGTAATTTTCTGGCGAACTCCGAAAAGACGTAGTCCTGGAGCCGGACTAATGCGGATCGTCTTGCTTCCTCTCTAAGAATCTGTGCATTTGAGTGGGGAGCCATTTTTAACTCGTCTTGGTATTCGAATAAAACTAGATTTTGATCCAAATCAATACATGCACTCCACGAGTCTGGATTGTACCCACCGTCGGGACTGTTTTGTAAAACTGTAGCAAGCAATGACAAAATTAGTTATATAGACATATTTGTTTTTCTCATATGATACCCCTGGAAAAACAAGACATAACAAGCAGGAAGAAATAAAGAGTAGTTAATAAAAAAAAATTTACCGTTCTGTATGGTGTGGTTAAATAGAAAAGAAAATCCTGTAGCTTCAGCACTCTCAGTGAATGACGTTGTATTTCCAAGGCAGGACACAAAGACAGTGATTTTATTGTCATCAATGCAACGCAAATGCCTTCCAAGATTGTCTGACCCTGCCACTGTATTATTATTTGCGATGGTACTAGCAATTGAACGAACTGCAACAGAAGAAGTTGGAGTCGTGGGAGCCATAGCGGTAGTGATGGTTCTTTGACGGGACATGTACAAATGTTGAGCTAACTTTAACTGGACAATTATGAAGCTGGACTTTGGTATATATACGCAACAGAAAACACAAGGAATGATTTCACTCTCTCCGTCGTACATATATAGTCAGCTGACAGCTGACGTATCTCCCCCCTTAGTTTCATAGTTGGAAAATTCAAAAACCTTTGAGACTTTTTTTGACAGAATTGACTTCAGTTTTTTTGTTGACATTTTGCATATTTTTAAATACATTTTAATTCATTTTATTTCGTGCCACCTTTACTTGCCATCATCATGTCAACCCCCCGGGTGACTGTTGGTGCCAAAAGGAAATATCGAAGCACACGACCTTACCAGAGACGCAAGGTTGTATTTTCCTCTTTCTTTGTTATTTTTATACTTTTATTTCATTTTGTAATTTAATTTGTTTTTCTAATTTACATATCTTATTTTTCATAATTTACAGAAACTCCACTTTTATGGGGAACCCTTGGTAGTGACTAGTAGCGAAACGGAGGACGACTATGTGGATGATTCATTGCAGCTTAATGTATCACAAGGTTACAAAATAATATATATAATATATATTAGAAATGTTCATATTTCACTGTAAATAATTATGCACCATTAATCATGTATTATACAGACTGAATGCTCATCATTTCTTTAATTTGTACATCCAGGTTCAGTCTTGTCGAGTCCATTAGAACCCCCTCCTCCTACTTCTGATGATGATTCAGATGCCTCAGCATCATCTTTTTTGTCGGGTAATGTTGCTGACCGGAGTCCTGCTTGTATACCCACTTCTCCTCATTCTGATGGTTATAATTCCTCATCGTCATCATCAAGCAGTCTGCATGAGCCAGCTGAGTTACCTCCACAAGTATGTGTACAAATTCTTTTGATGATTAAACTTACACTTTTCATATATACTACACATCATAAACTTTATGTACCCATATGTAATTTTGTCATCAAATTATTCTTTCAGGAGGACCGTCTCTATCTAACTGCACAAATCTCAAAAAAAGAATCTGTCTTTAATTTTAGGGTATTTCTTACGTCACAATTTGAGCGACAGTGCGCTGGAGGACTTATTAAAATTAATAGAAATTCATTTGCCTTCCAAAAAAACCCTTTCTTTACTACCAAACACCGATTTTACAGAGACTTAAATATTAGTTCGTCATTGGTTACCAACCATTACTTTTGTTTAAATTGTGAATCAGCGCTTAATGTTTCTTTTGTGTGCCCCATCTGCTCTTCGCAGTATGAAAAAAAATTCTCATTGACAAAGGGCAATATTTTATGACCTTTGATATTAAGCGTCAGTTTGAGACTCTGTTGGAGAATACTATAGTGAAAAAGGAAATTCAAAGGACTTTAGCATTTAGAAGAACATCAAGTCCAGAAAAAGTGGCTGAAATTTATGGTAGACTGTATCTCAGTATTCCATTTCAACCAGATGATTTGTCCTGTGCATTTTCCTGTGATGCAGCACCGGCCTTTAGATTTAGTCAGTTCAAAATTACTCCAATCTTTTGTACTATGATGGAGCTGCCCTATCGACTCCGTCGTAATAACATCTCAATGATAGCTCTTTGGTTTGGTGGTTCCATAAACTATAATTTAATGTTCGGTGTTTTAGTGGATCAAATGAACACACTTTCACGTGTACCACAAATATCATGGACTACCACTAGTAATGAAAAGGTGAATAGTAAAATTTTTTTTACTCGTTGCATTGCAGATGCTCAGGGCAGACACGGACTTCGTTGTCAAACTAGTTTTAGAGGTCAATATGGCTGTGACCGTTGCTTAGATCCTGGTAAAATGGTCAAAGTTGGAAATAAGGGGGGTGGCAACAGAATTTATACCTTGATTAAGGTTGAAGATCATTTACGAGATGAAACTTCCCACCGTGACCTTATTCTAAATGGGGAGATGACTCCGGGCTATTTTTATGCCTCTCCTTTATTATTGTTAACTCATTTTTCTTTGATTAAATCAATAGGACCGGAAGTTTTACATGCTGTGCACTTGGGCACCATGAAGAGTCTCTTAGAACTTTGGCTTACTAATTGCAAGCGTCGCCTATCGTATCTGAGACCCCATTTACAAAAAATTAATGAAATTCTTGTCCAGGTAAAAGTACCTTCTGTCATTCCTCGCTCGACGAGACCCCTTCTTAAAGAAGTTACTTATATCAAAGGGTCAGAATTTCGGACTCTTTTGTTTGTATTACCTTTGGTATTAGACGGTTTTCTCCCTCTGACTTTTTTACGTCATTTCTATAAATTAGCAAATTGCATATATTTGCTATCAAAACCAAAATTTTCATTAGCCGACAAAAATTATTGTGAAAGTAACTTGAAAAAATTTCTCCAGGGGATGAAAGCCAATTATACTCAGAAATCATTACGATACAATTGTCATATTTTATTACATTACACAGAACATGTAATTGACATGGGTCCCCTTTGGCAAAATGCTGCCTATATTTTCGAGAGTAATAATAACAAGATCAAAAAATTTATTCATTCGGCAAACGGAGCCCCTATACAGATAGCTAAAAAGTAAGTGTTAGATATTGAGCTAAGATCTTGTGCCAGGACAATCTTTTTACCTGACACAAAGGCCCAGAAACTTTTTTATTCCATTGCTGGACTAATGCCAAAAAGTACCTCTGATATAGCTATAAATAAGCCTTTACACATGCTCTCTAATTTAAGTGATGATGTGAAGAATCAGATTTATCGGTATAGTAACGCAGTTAAATTTTTTTCTGGCAAAACTGCTTACATTAACAAGTATTTGTACAAATGTAACGAAACAAAAAAAAGAGCAGACTGTTATTTCAGAATTAGTGACAAGGAACTAGGAAAAATACTGGATTTTATCCTTATTGAATGCAATTGCATTGTAGAATGTCAATGTCAAACTCATTTTGTCCTAGCTCATTCTATGACAGTAACAAAAGTGTACAAATTGAATTATGGTTACTTTTCTCCTCTTAACGTTCCTCTGACATTAAAAATTGTCCCAATGACAGAAATACCTGATATTAAATATTACACTCTACGAAAGGATAGCAAACTTTATTTCTTGGAATTGAGCAATTTATTTGAGGTAGACTAATTTTATGTACTACTTACACTTTCATTTAATTGATTCTTGTTGTATAAATACTGTACAATATTTTTTTGAGATGCAATAAAATATTATTCTGTCATTAATATACATATATATTTCTTGTTCATCGGTTCATGTCCTATTTATTTTCACGACGGATGCTGGCATACTCAACAGTTATGGGACAAAAATGACCCATAGGTCACTGTCTAATAGGCCATCTCCCACACTGGCTGATAATTTGAAGGGTACTAATAGGTTCCTATGCCCTATTTACGTGCGGGTGTCACTGCTATGAATTTCGTAGTTCGCCATACTGAACCCCTATATAGAGGTTCAGTAATACAAAAAATTCGTTTCTACTTTGTTTTTCACAACAAAAAATTTTAAGGAATATTTCAATTACTTAAGAACTTGAAACACTCTCAAATTATTCAATTTATGAAACAAAAAATATTGATTCGTATTCTAAAATTGTCCCCCATGTTGTCCTATGTCCTATATAAGTACATTGAATATAAAAATGTTATTGGTGTAATTCTTCATTTTGAAAATAAATGTTTTTTTGTCCACAATTTCGTGTCGATCAACTGTCCTCGTTATTGAATGAATGTCCAATATCATAATTTTATGCACATTCTCTCAAAGTCGACTTAAAGCTTTATTATTTGGCAAGCATATCATCCAATTTCTTAGAAGACAAACTGGCGCATATTTACATAAAAAGATGTTTTTTTATCTAAATAATTACAGAATTTTTTTTAAATTCAGACTTTCTCATTAAATAAATTTGCACAGTCAGAAGTTATCATTCAAAATGGTCAAATTCCATTCTTTGAAACTCAAGTAAAAAATATATATGAATAAAATCTGAAAAACAACATGAATCATGAAACCCTTTCATTTCTCTGCATGATTTCAGTTTTCCCAATTCAAAAATTCTCCCCCTTATCATTATCCAGTTACCGCACTTATCACCTATATGGATTCCTAAGAGAAAAGTCAAAACAAAAAGGGAAAAGTTCGAATGAATTTTTTCAAGACAAGAAAAGTATAGGACAAGAGTACAAGACACTAAACTTTTACGTTCACAATAAATTTAAATGTCAGAATGTAGTTGGTTTAGAGGGGGTTAACCATTTAATGCGATACATTTAATGCTTTATTTCACAGTCGTAAGTTTTTTGCTCATACTTTGAGAAGCATCCACGATAACAAATATATATTTTATAAAATAAAATAATGTAGTAAAGTTGCAATTAAGGATATAACGTTTATATATTCCTAGCGTCTGAATATTTTATATGTTCTATCTATCGTATAACATTTATTAGAATGTTGCAAGTAGACTTCAATAATATTGAATAAATTTACTACTATGAATAATAATAACTCTTTGGCTAACTAATTTAAAAATTTGTCCGAAACTCCGGGTTCCGACGCATAGCCCTCATGACAATCCGTGTCATCATCAGAATAATCTGAAAAATAATCATACGATACGCCATGTATTCAATTTCACATTATTTTTTTTTTACAAAACTACAATAAAAGTACATATCAAAATACATTCCAATCGTTTGATTAGTGAATTTGAATTTAAAAAAATGATCTAACCATCATCAGTTTGATGTACAGGGAACGAGGAACGAGTTTTACCGACCATTTGAGCCAAGTCAGTAAAATTATTATAGGACGTATTTGGTGTACGCTCTAATCGTGGGCGATTTGTCGATTGTGCATTGTGACCCCTTTGTCGAAGACCAGTTGGAGAACTTGGAGACTCGTTCTCTTGCACCGGTATAATGGAACCACCTAATATATTAAATCAAATTTAATAAATAACCCTAGAAAAAATCACCAAAAATGGTGCCAAAAAGAATGGTAGTATAAAAACAAATGTTTACTAATTAACCTGTCATCATTCCTTCAAAATAAGTTTTTCCGTGGTTGTAGCCGACCTCCTGAAACCAAATAAAAAATATTCTCAATGTAATATTTTTCATTCCATAGTACATTTTTAAAGATGGCATTACCTTTATTTCATCAAAACTTCCAAACTGTAACGTCTTATACTTGTCAATAGGAGGACGAACATAATGACAGTAACTGAAAACAATCAAATTTCAATTCCATTAATTTCAGGACAGAGTAAAGTTTTTCAAAAAAAAGTTCATCACCCAAAACTTTCCTCATGTCCCATATTTTTCACTTACTCACTATTACGAACTTCCTCCAACTGTCGAACACACGAAACGTACGCAAGTCTTGACTGAATATCTGGTAAACTTGGTACTTTGACATTTGTTGTTCGAAAATGGCTTGTCTAAAATAAAATAAAAAATAAACATTGTAAAACACCTTATACAATCCAACCACATTATTTTCTTTTCTTTTCACAAAATTTTAATTTCGCAAACCCATTTTTGCCATAATAGCCACCAGCCGGATAGAGAATCTCCGTAATTTGTTAGATCTGTATCATCTTGTGAGCCGACATCAATGGCTAGAATAAACCTTGCTCCACGTGTCTTCATAATATCCGCTGGAATCAGTATTACACAGTGAGTCAATTATATGAACATCATTATTTTTGTATTCTCTAAACTTTCACATTCACAACTCACTCATTCAAGTCTTCTCCCATCAATAACTTTTTATTCAATCAAATGTTACAATTATTATTATTTAATTTGTCTCAATGTACAAAACACACAGATTCGGTTGAAGCAATCAACATTTTCACCCTGTTTGTATAGAGTGCAAACTGGTAGAAATGTGTAAACCAAAAAATATTTATTTAAGACAAAGATTAATTTTTTTAGCCCATATCTCAATTTTCTTACAAGATGGTTCATTTTGTCTAAACACAAAGAATCATAAACCTGCCTGGAACATTATTAACGTAGCAGCCGTCTACGAGGAGATGACCGTCCGACGGATCACACATCGGTGGAAAAACACCACAAATGGTCATTGATGCTCGTACATAACGCCAAAGCCCTCCTAATAATTCCATAGGAAATTGCGAAAAATCAAAATCAAAATGTTTACAATGAAAATTACATTTTTTAATGTGTACCAATCATCATTACTCTAACTGTTATAAATTCACCTTTTACAGCCACCGTATACTCCTTATTTATACATTATTGTATCATAAGATACAGAAGATAGCGGAAATATCCCATAGCCCTCTATTCAGCACATAGAGTCCTATAGTCTTCTTTGCTGTGATTCGCAAAAGTTAGTCAAAAAAGTCCAAGACAGACACCAACAAAACGATACTCTACTGTACATCCAAATAGTTTTATTTTGGAAAAACTTTTGGAAATTTCAGTACATGCAATACATAGAATACCAATTTTCATCAAAATTTGTATTGACATTGGTATTGTTGACAAAAACATGAAAATTTAAATGTCTTTTCAATTGGCAATCTTAGACTTTTTGTCGTGATACGATTTTTCCGTTTGAATGTCAGTTTCTGTGTGATTGTAATAAGCTCATGTAAAAATTGCAAAAGCTCAATTGAAATTAAAACCAAGAAGAATGTCAAATTGAAACAACCATTGCGCAATGACAACGTGCAAGAGTAGAGTTAGGTACCGAACCAAAAATAAACTAAAAACTTTACATTACTTTTTTATAGAAATAAATCCTATAAAATAAATATTATTTATCTAATAATTCAATTTACTTATTAAACTATGCGATTCAAAGCACCTTTTTTGACAAACAGCGTGCAGAAAAAGTGTCAAATATGAATACTTGCCCCCAACCATAAAATACTCTACTGTGTAAAAATATACATGAAACTAGTCAATAGTTTTATCTACAGATCTGTAGTTAATTCAATGTTCAATTTGCGCAATTTTTGTGAATGGATTTATGATAATGAATATTTACAATTCATTTCATAAATGTTTAAATATCTTGCTTTGCTTGTATGATACAAGTTGTATCCTATTAAATTTTTCACAAAACCATCATGTAGTGATGATCAGCGAAACTATGCTTGAGATAATAGGGCTTTTAAAACATTTAAAATAAATATTGTTGCTTCAACCGAACGAGCATGTTATTTACATTTAGACTATGTTCAAAATTAATTTTTTTATATACCTGGAAGATTATTTACGTAGCCTCCATCAAGTAGAAGATGACCGTCGGCAGGATCACATAAAGGAGGCATGTATCCCGACAATGACATTGATGCGCGTACATAACGCCAAAGAGATCCTATGTAATATGTTTTCGATATAATATTGATATTTCATTGTATGAAAATTTCATTTTAAATAGGACAATCATTTAGATAAAAAAAAGTGTTCAAAGAATTATTATCATTATACATAACAAGTTTGACCTCAAAGTACGATAGTAGAATCATACGCAGTACGCACTTACATTATAAATTACTTCATTTGCAACACAAGGTAATCTTATTCTAATGAAATTAGGTTTGAGAATAGATAAGATTGGACTACATTTGTAGGGATATAAAGTAAGAAATTTCATTCATTCGATATTTAAATAAGGACTAATTTTTTATATAATTTCCGGGAAATTGTTTTTACTATTAAAATATTTCTTGGTGATTGTAAAAAATATATAACTATACGATAGGAATATTCTCTCGACGAAAAAATTGCGGTATTAATTATAATTTATAAAGTACACAAACTAATTTTTCAAAAAATAAAAATAGAAAAACCCTTGTACCCGCTGCAAGCAATAAAATAAGCAAATTAATTATGTGACATTAATTAATTTTTAAAATAAAAAACTGTATTAACATGTGACATACCTAAATAATAAATAAACTATGCAACGTTCTCAATATTATGGTATTGCTCTAATTTTGCCATAATATCATATAATAATAGTTTGTCTAATATTAAAACCATCAATTGATTGAAGGTAAGAACAGTCCGTTGGATGCCACAGCAGTCGTCTGTCTGTACAGGATTAGTCAAGCAGTGGTGTATTTTTACTGAAAGTAATGACTGTTAAAAAGTAAGTTACAGAGCAAAACCCCTAAGTAGAAAACATTCAAAGAGTATCCGTTTACTACATAAGCAAGCATTATATCAAGTTTTTGAAAATTGTGACACTAGTAACAATATTCTTCTGATTGTCAATCTTTCGAAAATATACGAAAGAAATCAGAGCTACTCAATTAAACTATGAATATTATTCGCGTTCAAAACGCTAGAAAGTACTAAAAGAAGAAGAAAGTAACAAAGAGAAATATGTATTTTTTCTTACCATAAGTATGTATGCGCAATGAACTCGAAGTAATATCAGTCGTAATGGTGAAGTAAGGTAACCAGAGATCTTCAATTTGAATATCCTTGTGAGTTTCCCTAATAGTTTGGTTAAAGCCAGCACCAGAAAACATGGATGTGGCAGGGTATGTCAAATCAAAAATTTGTCTCCACCACTGAGTCATTTTCTATTAAATAAAATTCATTTCATTATTGTTAAATGATCAAAAATCAAATTAAAAAATCTATCTAATAAGGCTATTAAAAATTATTTAATACTTTGCTCCACTCTCGGGCCTTTTGAGTCATTGTAGTAACATTTCTCTCAGCACACCATAAAGCTCCCATAAAGGCACCGATGCTCACACCACCAACCATGTCAATTGGGATGCCTGCTTCCTGTAACAGAAGGAATATTATCACGGTTACGTAATGCTCAATTAATGGAAGTATATATTTTGTAAGAAAAAAATGACTAACTTGAATCGCCTTAATCATGCCAACGTGAGCAGCCCCACGAGCACCACCACCCCCTAATACTAGACCAACCTAAACAATATTGTCCATAAATCATTGTAAAAAATATAACAATAAAAAAACACGAAATGAAGATATTTTTTTAAAAATCATTGTTACCGATGTTCCCGTCACCCATCTTGCCAGTCTTGAAAAATCGGAGTGAATATTCGGTTCGGTCCTGAGAAGTCTCGAATAATAGTCATACTACAATTCACAAAGTAATAAAAATGAATCAGAATGACAAGTCTGTCTCCCCTCAATAAATTGAAATGTTATGTAGTAGTAAGGTTCTTAGGTCAAATGATAGGATCTAAAGGAACCATTACAAACTTTTTCTAAAACTTTAGACTATGATTTAGAATCCAAAACTCGACAAAAGTTATAGTCCTAACAACACTTTGTGGCTCCTGCATAATCTACAACAACCATTTGTATAATAATAGTCAACACTAGTCCTCTACAGACTAGTTAGCAACTTAATCTATTCGTAAAAAATGTGTTTTGTGTTACTGAGTCATCATTGTCTAACTTTTACAAAAAAAGAACATGGACAATAAATTTGTTGATTTTCTCTTACATGTCTGGCCTTTTTTGTGAACATTTTCTTGGGACATTGTATATGGTGATGTGTAGAACACCATATTCTTGCGTTCAACCAACCAGCTGTATTATTTGGTCTTTCACCATCCACTCGATGTAGCAATACTAGCTCCAACTCCTTGTGCGTACTAATAGCCAACTGTTCCAATTGTTTTTCAACCTACATTGAGTAAATAAATTTCACACACACATGATTAGTCATACAAGACTTCAAATAAATCAATTTTGGCTTACAAACCTTTCCTATAGTAGGATCACTATCACCGATTCCAACAATAAGAATACATTCAGCTTGTTTAAAACAGAGCTGAGTCCAAACAGTGGATGTTGCATCGCATTGGTATACTACTACTCGATGTTTTTCTTGCTGTTAATAAATATGTGATAAAAAATATTAAATTAAAATATACATGCTTTCGTACATTTAATAAATAATTATATAGTTGAATACCTGTTCTTCCAACCATAAATTTAATTTGTACTCATTGGGTGCATCCATTATATTACGTCCTAACACTTTCTTTGTATAGTCACCTGTGAAATATAAAAATCATGTCTTAAACACTTTATCAAATATAGTAAAAATCAACAAACTAAAATCATTTTAGTAAAATGAACAAAAGATGGTTAATATTTTTGATGATACAGTTCATGATCACGAGATCAGAACGCTTTGAAAATCATGGAGATGACGCGTTCCAATTGAATTTTCATGCTGT
>JAQIVZ010003236.1:0-15158 GCA_034700945.1 Arrhopalites spinosus
ACAGCATGAAAATTCAATTGGAACGCGTCATCTCCATGATTTTCAAAGCGTTCTGATCTCGTGATCATGAACTGTAATTTTAAATATAACACACAGATTTACTGTCAACTTTTTTTTCATCATCATCGTCACCTCCCTCTCTCTCTTTGTTGATAAGGGATGATGAAGGTTTTTTCAATAGTTATTCTTTTTTTATGGGGAGCCATAAAGGCTAATAAATTAATAATAAATGAAATGTAAACTTTATTTCAATTGATGTCTTTTTAAATGATTTTTTTTATTTAAAATTATTTTTATTGTCAAAACTAGTCGTCCACCAGTTAAGATAAGCTCACACAAGACAAGACAAGACAACATTAACATTTAACAGATGTACACAGCAGCTTTCTAACTCATCATTAGCCAAGTTATTACTTTTTATGTAGTCTTCAAGTAGAGAAGAGCGAGTCCCCTTTTTATTAAAAAAGTGAATATTTAATAATATAAAAAAACTAAGAATATTAAATAAATAATTTCAATTGTCACAAGTAAGTAGCTTTCATAACTCAAATTTAAAATTTAAACTACTTTAACTAACTTCTATATATGTACAACTCTCATCTCTAATCGTAAGATATACTTAAATATAAAGAGAGTGATGCATATGGAAGATGATTGAGGTTAGTAAAAATGACTTGCATCTCAAAAAAAACAGAATTATAAATGTTGTGACCAATTCATACAACAGACATATAATTTCATTCCAAATATTTAAACAAACCCATTAGCATGATAATGATTAAAAGTTGAAAATTTCTCGTCTTCTTTCTTTATCAACGAATCATCATCAGTAAGGGGAAGCACAAATTCATTGTACAATTCCCAATAAATTTTTTTTCTTGATCTGAGATTTGGATGAATAAGGAACAAACAAATTGGAGGGGAGGGGAGGGGAGGGGGGACAAAGGAAAAGTTCACACATGACCAATTAAATTTTAAACGTTAGTTGGGTAGTAACCTGTGGGTTAAATGTTACTACTGAATTTTGTGTTGGGGAGGAGGAGGGGAACAGGAATGGTTTGAAACACGAATCGCATGTCAAGAATTATAGTAGGATGGTTGTGTGTAGTGATACATTTCCAGTTAAGACATGGATGCTCATGTCCATTGGTTCCTCTCATGTATTGTTCAACTCAATATGTTCATTGGGGGACTCTTGGATTCTCGTGGAGAGTAAAGTGATCCGGTGAGCGTGAATCATAAGATGAAGATGGAGATGAAGATGAGGATGAGGATGAGGATGAGGATGAGGATGAGAGAGAGAGAGAGAGAGAGAGAGAGAGAGAAAAAAAAAAAAGTCGTGGAGACTGAGAGCCACTTGCAAAAATATTAGTACTACCGGTCAATCGAGTAGTGTGTGTTCAAGTTGAAAAAAGGAGAAGATGTCAGAGACAGTTAAGTTTTAGTTGAAAAATGCAATTAAATGTTGTTAGCAGGAGGAACAACAACAAGAAGAAGGGAGAAGAAGGTGGAATGAAACACCTGTAATTAGGCTACATACCAAAAGACCATCATCTCATCTCTCCATCTTTCGCACTTGCTATCATAAAAACGTGTGCAACATTTGTCGTGTTCCAAGACTTCAAAAAACAAAGTACAAACAATTCTCTTGTACATTTCCTTGTCTTGTTCACAACTTTTCTGTTTTTTTTTCTCCCTACCATCAATCCACAATCTACACAAAAACATTTTCCAATAGTCAGATATCATTACCTCATCCCCATAAATCTGTAGACACTCTCAGAGATGCAGAGAGAAATCCCAAATGAGAGAATTAAGAGTCCAAAGGGCGACGAATTGTCGACTCTTTTGGGGTCCTCTCAATTCTTTTTGAACCAATTCTCAATTGAAATGTAATGAATTACATGCATATTAAGTAATTAGCCATAGGAGAGGACCATAACAAAATACAAAATATGTAGTTGGGAACAAGTCAAAAAAAAGAGTGGAAAAACATGGAAAGAATCCATAATATTTTGATTCAAATGGCATCTCGTACCCGCTAGCCGTCATTTCCTACAATGACCTCCTCCTTTTCTTATTTACTCTCATCGTCACTACAGATATGTGAGCCAACAGAGAGAGAGAGAGAAAGACTAAAATTTATACTACCGACTTGAAAAATAAAAAACTGTGCCGGCTTAATTAATTAATAACCAAAGAGAGAGAGAGAGAGAGAGAGCAAGACCAAAAGGAAAAAGAGTTCACAGAGAATTTAAAGAGTTGCAACTATTCTACACAAGATTATGAGTATAATGTACCATGAGAATTTGTAAGGAGGAATGGAATGGAAGGAAAGAAAAAAATCTCATTTTTTCTCGCTTTCTTGTTCTTGTTTCTCAATTCGAAACAAATGAGATGGTGTGCTTTTCTTGTTCATGTATACCATGTCATTTATATGCCTTTTATTGTGATTTTTATGTGCTATCATGTGTTCATTCACATGCACACACACAAGACAACCAGTCAGAGGAAGGAAGAGGAGGAGGTGGACAGGAGATGGGAAGAATGTCTACCTATAATACCACAATTATTATGAATATATCCATCCACCTAGTCCTCTCTCTCTCTCTACTTGAATTAGGCATAAATATGATTTTGTTGGCACCTCAGACACAACATTGTCAAGATTGTAAGGAAAAATATATTTAATAAGCACTCCAATATTGACGTTACCTTATTGAGAAGATCATGTAGAGAATTATCACAGCAGAAGCTCCATGTAGTAGCCTCACATGATGATCATAAAGAAAATATCTATTTGACACATACTAGTTTTTTTACTTTTACAAAATATAATAATATTTAACTTCTTCAATAAACTTTATTCCTTTTCCTATCATTCAAAACACGGGGAGGGAGGGAGAGAGAGTGACTTGAGATGCTCAAATTGAAAAAAAACTACCTAGACCATCAAAACAAGGGAATATTTTTTTGGTGTATTATTTTACGCAAGTGTTTATTGCAAAAAGATTTGTAGTGTTAAATGTTTTTCAATTTTTGTACACAGGTCGTTCTTATCGTGTTGATCATAATAATAATCACATGTTGTTGGTTGAGGTTCTTTATTTTTTTTAAAAAAAATGTCGGGCTTGTTTCTCCATTCGAGTTGAGAGTTTTATTTGTTGATGGTGCTTGGTAGGAGAGGGAGAGATTATTGTTCATTTTTATGTGTGAGTCAAAGTCAGCTGAGTTGAATTGATGTTGGGGTTGATTTGCCAGTACTTTTAGATTGTGTAATAATAATATATATAATGATGGTTTGAGTGGGCCCTCCTGGTCGAGAGATTAATGACAAGATAAATGGCAACAATTTGCACTGTAGGAGGCTAAAGGACTTGTTGCATGGTGAACCGGTGAAGTCAGCTATTTTATTTTTTCACAAGCCACCAGTGGAATGCGTGTAATGTGCTCAAATTATACTCTACAACTCTGCTACAACCATATCCCCATGTCATAAACTTGTCCTCTTGTACCCAACTTTTATTAAATTGTAGTTATAATGTATAAATACCTTCTGTCTTGTTCTCAACCCTGTAGGTATCTAGCACCCTCCCCCCTCTCTCTTTTTTATATCAATTTATAACATCTTGATGAGCTCCTCTTATGTATAGGCAAAAATTTTTCATGTGTTGTCAAATTAAAAAGGTGAAATTAAGGTTCATCCAAGTGGATTCTTTGTAGTGGCCACTTGTACCCGTTTTTAGTTTGGAAAAGCAGTACAAAAAAGTTTTGTCTTTTATTGAGGAATAAAAAGAAAGACAAGGGGACCATTAGTGTTAGGGCTCATTTTTTTATTCTGGATTTATGAAGAGTGAATTGACACAAATTATTGAAATTTTAAAATAAATAATATTTACTTTCTCTAAAAATATACTTTGTACTTGGAGAGTGACTTTAAATGGTTGAGAATTGAGATCTTTTGAATTTATGATTTTCTTTCTTGAATAATTAAATGCCATTTATTTTTGGTATTTTGAAGAGCAGTTTCTAAATTCTATTCCATATTTAAATCAGTTTTGTTGGTCACTAAATTAAATAAAAGTGTCAAGGATCTGACTGGGGACTGGGGGTTTCCTTCGTGTGAAAACAAGAATTATTATGGTTCAGCAGCTGAACTTCAGCTTTGAGACGCAACAATCAAATGGCGCTGTAGATTGGTGTAAAATTGACAAAGAAATGTTTGGTCTTTGTTGTTCTTTTAATCATAATTGTCTTTATTGTTTAAATTTGTAGCACAGTTTTAACGTACAGACAAAAATTCGATCCAGGCAGTACAATTAGTTACATCATCACAAGAATTTGAGTTTTTCTTAATCATTAAAAATAATGTAGGATACAATATTCTAATGAATGTCAACTATTTTTTTAACTCAATCTTACGCAAAACTGTTCAAAGTATACTTTATAGGTTCTTTTTTATGGCTACAGAATTTGTTGTGATTTTAATATTGTTTAACTGTACTACAATATATTTGATATTTCTATCGGCTTATTTTTAGTAATAAAATTAACCAGTCTATTATTTTATGATTTATTGTTAACTTAAAATCGCTGTACTTTCATAAAAAGGAATCATATTTCAGTTAAAGGTCACGCACGTTGACATTCATTTACATCTACACTACATGACACGAGAACAAAAAAAACGTAATATTTACAACTAATTTCTAGATTCTAGAACGAACACGTTATTAAATTGTAATAAGAAGACACAAGATTGCAAAGTTAAAGATGATTTTACAAATCTATTCATTAACAAACCAAACTACAATTAAAATTACATTTTAATTTATGTACTGTAATTCTAGTAGGTACATAAGACATATTTTTCATACAATTAAAATTAAATATATATATATGAATGCCTATGGCTTCATTCACAATTCAGTGATTTTATTATCCCAATATTTTTTAAGTCGACCGTCATGTTCAATGGACTCGTAATTTCGAATTTCTTGAATTTCATCATTGTCATAAAATTTAGCAGTGGCATGTTGTTGTTGTTGGGGATGATTTCTAGTCTCAAGACGTTGGACACTACCAAAATAAGCAGCATTTGGTCCACCTCCTAAAATAGTGGCCCTGGTTGATGAACGAACACTCCCCAGAAAAGCGTTCCCGGTATTGGTAAAAAGAGGAAACTGAGGTTTGACTGACTTGACCCCATACACGTTGGGATTATGTGAAGTTGACCCCGTTTGAGTGGCATTAGAATTCATTGTGGGATGATGTAAAGATGGATTTCCATGGTCAATTGATACTCGGTCTCGATCTCTGTCCCCAAAAAGATGAGACAAAGACTTGGCCTTACTCAAAGTATAAAAACCGGGATTTGAAGCGTTTCCGTTGGGTAACATGATGGAGGTGGTTGAAGAATTTTTGACATTTTTGGTGGGTGGTGCCGTAACATGACCATGATTGTGTTTCTCTTGATATGGAAAATGAACTGATTTTCGGAGTTTTTGATTCCGAGTAAACACTCCTTTTGACAGAGAGTCCAATTCTTTTTTGAATAATAATTTTGTATTTTGTTCCAGCATGTATTCCCAACATCTAGAAATAATATTCAAATCATTTAAAGAAAGGTGATCAAAATTGTATGGAGAGATAATTTTTAAAAAATTATTTTTGATGGAAAGATTATCTACCTGAATTGTTCAACGGACATTTGTGAGATTGAGGTATTGGCCAACGACTCAATATCCTCATTCAAATGATCTTTACTAGTGTCTCCAGAGACATGAACTTTGGTGATTTTTCGATCATTAGAGAAATCATTCTCCTCAATGTGTTTATTAATATTATTTGCCTTCCCAGAGGAGGCTTTACTTCCGCTGATACTTCCTCCCGGAGATGTGCTGTGAAATAAAATAATAAGTGGTCAATCTCTGAATATATTCAATGGAAAACCACTGAAAAGAACAAATCACTGAAAAGTTACCTTCTATCAGTGTCAATGGCACTGTCAGGAGTGGTGACAGACACGAGAGGATTGGACACATCGGAATACTCCGAAGACCCGCTACAATAACTGAGTGGCCCAAATTCCCCAATCATTGAGAATTTAGTACTGATTGATTCTGCTGAAATTTTGGAGGAGACGTACCATTTGAATCGAACTAGAATCAAACTCAAACTTTGTTTACAGGAATGACTCTGGGCCATGTCTGTAAGTCTCTTGGCAATGAGGACACTCTTTTTGTGTCGATGAGCTTCCAATTCTTCCAACAATTCCTTCTCACTCACATGACTCCAAACACTTTGATTTGCAATAATCAAATATTCCGTTGATGGGGTTAGATTTATTTGCAGAATTTTGGGATCTAAAATTTGTAAAAGTTATTTCATTTTTATTCCATAAAAAATATATTTAGTTATTTAGTTTTGAAAAATAAGTTACCAGAAATAATTTTGGGATCTGAAATGCTTGTATTTGTGGAACTTCCCAATTTACTACTCCCATTGAGACTCCCATCACCACTGTCAACACTGCTATGACCTGAATCTTGAGTTTGTTGATGAGACTCTCCAAACATATTTGTGTCTGTTAGACGAGTCAATTTTTTACCAGCTTCAACGAGTACACATCGAATTCCTCCAATCATGGCTAAATTTAGTAGAAATTGATGTTTTCCTTCCAGCAAGGGATCTTCGTGCATTGACAAATGACATAAAATTCCTTGCATCGGTCTGTTATTTCCTTGTTGGCGAATATTTCTACAAATGACAATAATAATAATTATTTTGAAAATTGTTCATATTTAAATAAATCAATTTTAATGACTCACTTCATGGCGTTGAGAATTGTGTACTTTAATGTATTAAGAGAAGACTGATGAGTTTCTTCAATATTTCTCTCAATGTCATATATTTTTGATATTGACTTTGTGATTGTCTTTGGTGCCGTATTTCCATCTCCACCATCAAATATTCCAAAAAGAGCTTCTTTGCCCCCCGAAAGATTGACATCTCTGTACTGGGTAACAGTGAGAAGTTGATCCCGGTCCGGAAGTTCCGAAAATCCAATGTCCCATGGAGGATTGGCTGGCCATGAGGCGGCGTCCTGAAAATTTTTATAAAAATAAGCAGTTCCTAGAAAAGGTGAAGGTGAGAAGGGGACTTTTCTAAGGGTATGCTAATTCATTACTTCCCCCCTTTTGAGCCCCCTAGGGGCTCGAAACGAATTTCATTCTACTGGAAAATGTCGACCTGATCGGTCATAATATTTTTGGAGAGAAAATTTTATTGTCGAAATTAAAATTGTGAATAGTAAATTCAATTAGGGGACTGACATGGATCCAGACAACAAAATAATACGGGTGAAGGATTTGATACATTACTATAAACAAGACCGAGGTTCAGTTGGTGTGTAAGTTTAAACTTAATTACTTTTTAGAATCATTCATGTATTTCCATAATGTTTAACGAATTTTAATTTTTTTGACAGTGATGGAAAGATTCGAGTTCGAATCCCATTCCGAACACCATTGAACGGATGGTATCGTGGAGGTGGAGTATTGTGCCGAGCAGAGATGACTGATGGATTAGAGAATGCCAATGATGAAACTAACAAAGATTGTCAGATAAGAGGCACTGGTATGCAATCGACCGCAAGGAGAATGGATCAAATCTTGAGAGTAAGTTTGAAATTTATTTTCTTGTGCACATGAAATATTAATTACATTATCATTTGTTATTTCTTAGAAAGGTCAAGTTTATGAAATCCAGCACTTTGTTTTGGTCAAGAAGAATCCCTGCTTTATTACTCTGCGTCATTCTCTGGAAATTAAATTTGTAAAAGAGACTATATTCACTCCTGTCCAAGAAGCCACTCTTGTTATAGCTCATAAATTATATTTTGACTATACTCTCATTGGAGATTTGGACAAAATTGAAAGGTCATCGCGTGTGGGTATGTTATTTTACTTTATCTATCTATTTTATGATTTCATTTAATTACATATTGACATGAATCTTATATTCAATTGTAGATATCTTGGCCGTTATTAAAAAAGTTGGCGATGTCATCAAATGGATTGGAAAAGATCCAGATAAAACAAAACCTGTTGAGACACTCAAGGAGTTTTACAAGAGAGAACTTATTCTCCTTGATCGGAGCGGATATGAGGTAAGTTTTTTCAAAAATAATTAAGAAATATATTAATATATTATACTTTCTTGAATATTTTAGCTAGTACTAACGTTGTGTCAAGATCGAGCCAAATATTTCTCGGGTAAAGAAGGTCAAATTTACTTGGGACACAATGTCAAAGTAGTGGTGACCGTCACGGGAATTATCACTCGGAGAAGAATTGCCATGCTCTTGTTTTCCGATGTGGAGGTCGGTTTTAGTCTAGAAAGCTATTATTTATTACACCTAAATATTTAATACATGTATTTCATTTTTTGTTGTGTTCAGGTTGATCCAGTCGGATTTGTTTTTGACGATTTAAGAATATGGTATGAACAAGAGGGCCAATTCATGCAATTTGATCCAATTCAACTTTACAGTGAGAGAGCGATATTGAAGAAACTAAAGGTTTATCAAGTGCAGGAGGAACCTCCAAGATTTGGCGATTTTTTAATGATGAGAAGAATAAGGATTCTGAATCAATCCTTGAAGATAGTCCTCCAGTGTAAATACTGTCTCTCTACCTGTGGCAGTAGTTTGCATGAAATGGAGACTCATCTTAAATATCACTCGGAAAATGGTGCCAAATGCCCTCAGTGCACCTTTGTCCCCCCTTTTCAAGATGAATATGGTAAACATTTGAATGTGCACTCGAAAATTTATGAAATGAATGGGGAAAAATTGGAGCCATTTAATCCTCAGGTGAAATCATCTCTTGATGAGGTATTGGAAAAGGTCAAAGTGGAGAAACAAAAAATAGTCATCAAAATTCACCCTCCCCAAAATAATGATTTGGAGTAAGTATGGTCAAAGGATCCAAGTTGGCTCTCAACGAAACGAATTCCAATGCAAATTTTGTTTTTCTAGACGTAATACTGAAAAAGGACTGATTCAACATCTTCTACACGTGAATCCCTCAAATGAGAAATCATTCTGTGACAATTGTGAATTTTTTGCGTCGGGCTCTACACATCAGGTAGTGCACAAGATTTCTTATGAGAATGAAAAAGGTAAAGTGTTGGTGCCATTCAAGCCCTTTGTTGACCCGTCTGAAAAATCTATTTTGAAGAGAATTGTGATTGAGGAGAAGATGGAGGAATCAAGTGATGATGAGAAACCGACTTCATGTCAAATTCAACCCCATGGAATTGGAGACTACAAGAACACAAAAAGAATGAGAGTTGATGAAGCAAAATCTTTTACATATTGTTCTCTTCGTTTGTCCCGAATTAATGATCCAGAAGAACATCTCTTGAGACACTTTCTTCCTCCAAATGAAGACTATGACAATCATCAACAATGCTCTACTTGTGGTTTTTATTATTTGGCACAATGTGCAGCAACTCATAAGAGGTCCCACGAGAAAAATTATGTTGATCAATCTGGACATTCAATTGAAATTAGACAACTTACTCCAGAAATGAATGAAAAAAATATTTTGGACAAATGGTCAGAAGAAGAAATTGAAGGTTCAATTATTGAATTTGACAGAATTGAAGAGGCCAAGGTGGGTCAACATGTATTTTCTCGTAGAGTTTGTCTCAAGCGAAATAGAAACTTGGATATTCAATGTACAATATGTTTACAAGTGTTCAAAAGTGACATCACAAAGTTTGAAAGACACTTGAAATGTCATGCAAAAGACACTAGTGGTCACAGAAATGCAAAATGTCATTATTGTCCATATTACAATCAAGCATCTGCTGTCAGTAATCATCAAAAGTGTCACACGGTCAAATATTTTCAAGTTGGTTATAATTTTAGACGAGAAATTATTGAAGTCCGTTTTGATGAAGCACTAACATGTGATCAGCTGAAGCAAAAGGTTACGTAAATACCTGTTTAACTCTTAATCTGATATGTTATGATTTACTTTTCTCATTATACAAATGTTCCTATGAGTTTATATATACCCTAAAACTCCAAATAAGCGCCTAGGCGCTTAATTGTCAA
This sequence comes from Arrhopalites spinosus, assembly GCA_034700945.1. Classification (NCBI taxonomy): domain Eukaryota; kingdom Metazoa; phylum Arthropoda; class Collembola; order Symphypleona; family Arrhopalitidae; genus Arrhopalites; species Arrhopalites spinosus. The sequence continues at coordinate 10,127 of JAQIVZ010003236.1, forward strand.
ATTCAGGCGGCGGGTAGACGCTTATTAGAATTTTTCCTATGTTTAACATTATAATACATAGGCGCTTATTGGAGCATAGGCGCTTATTTGGAGTTTTAGGGTATACAACTTAATTTTTTTAGTTGTATTTTCAATGAATTTTGTAACTATATTTTTCATCATTTTTTTGAATTCATGGGGTGTATATTCTAATTAAAATTTTAATGAATTTTAATTCCATGAAAATCTTGCAATAAAATAAACCGACACATACAAACTTATTTTGTCTACAATTTTTTATACAAAAAAATGTTCATTGTTCAACAAAATCAATTCTCACCGGATGAGCTGAATTTGTATTTTTCCGAGGATTGGAGACTTCAACTAAATTCATTGGCCTCCTACTTGAACGAAACAAAGATGATGATTTAATTATAATTTTTTAATCCTAAATAAATATTGAATTTTAATTTAAATTAAATTACTTTGGATTATTAAGTTTTTCAGGGCTAAGATTGAGAAAGAGACGCTCATTGCATGAAATGTCCAGATAAGTTAAATTTCCTCCAGCAATTAAACTGTCCAAGTTTAATTTTCTTAGATTGTTATGAGACAAGTCAACGACTTTGAGGGTTGGCATTTTAATGAGATTTGGGGCTACTTCAAGACGATTAAAGTGAAGACGTAAAACTCTAAGGTTGGTCAAGGACGATATTTTTGAGGGCAGACTACGAATCCGATTACCACATAAAATTAGTTGTTCAAGACTCTTCCATGCTACGATACACCTGTGAATAATAATTATAATTTTAAATTATCTTTTACTAAATAACTATCAACATAATTACATTAAATTGTTTGTACATATTAAAGTATTATTAATAAGACATTTTTATTGCATATGTACACTGTACAATGTTTTCTCATGTGATCTCTCAACCTTTACTCTCATCCCATTTGTTTCACCAATGATTTTAATTGTATAATTATTACATTTCTCAACTTTGTTATTCTTTGTAAAATGTACAATTAAATTTATTACCTCTCATTAACACGTTCAATCTTGTTAAAAGCCAAGTAGAGTCGTCTCAAATTGAAGCATTCCAATAAAAAATCAAGAGCATCTTTATCTTCAGTGTCTTGTAGACGATTTCGATTCAAAAATAATTCTTGAATTGTACATCTCTTCCCAAAATTCGGCATATGTTCAATCATATTTTGACTGAGGTTAAGAACTTTCAATCTGTCAAGGGAAAATAAGGAAAGATTTAGCAGTTTTTAATAAAAATCATAATAATTACAGTTTACTGTTAGAATATTGAGAAAAAAATACAATTTATTGATTATGAATCTATCAAGTCAAATACATATAAAGGAGGAATAAAAAAATGATGAAATAAATCAAAAGTACTTATATTATTATTATAAAAAAATGTACAAGTTCATAATGGAATAAATCTTGTGTCAAATATTTTTTAATGTCTTATCCCCAGGCACTGAAATTCCGTTGCCTCTCTTTTTTGTTTAAGGAAAAGAGAGCCATTGATTTTTGATTTATTCATTGTACTTTTGACTATAGTCCAGTGTCATTTATTCATTTCATCTAAACTATCTTTGTAAATTCATATTACAATTACAATGTTTTACTACCAACTACTCGTGATTTTTACTGTATAAAATTGATCCCTTTAAGATAAAACAGAGTGCAAGGTGGTCAACACATAAATCATGATCATTGATCATTAACATACCAAAAAAATACATTTCTTTCGCCTCTAACTCTCTCATCGTACTTAAATGCTTCAAGAATGATTACAAGTTTTTTTAATTCTTTGAAAATTGTTTGTAAATGAACAATTATATACCCCTTCACAGTTTCACCCTTTTCAAGTTGTCATAATTTTTTCTTTGTAGTCTCAACATCAATAAATTCTCTCTAGGTCCTAAATTTTGCTATTGTGCATATTCAATGATAATTAACGGTGATGGCAGATTGTCTCTTTTTGTTAAAAGGGCCTCACTTTGACTCTCTTTTGTTTTTTTTGATATAATATTTCAAAAAGTTATAATACAATGAGAGAGTAGTACTATTTTTTGAGAAATAATTTATAATATGTATCTTTGTGTCGTAGACATGGAATTGACATTGACATCCAAAGATAAACAGAACAATTACTATGCATGCTGATTCTCAGTTGATAAAAATCTTTGTTCAGTTCATAATTCCTCGAATATTATACCATGTTGGACGAATACAATAGAAATATATCTCTGTTGTATGGCAACACAATTTTAGCATGCTAAATAAAAGAACAATTTTGCAGACTTTGTCTACCCCCCTTCATCCTTCTACACTCTAAAATGTACCTCTAAACTCTCAGGTGTGTAGAATAATAATAAACAATTAAGAATTTTGAATCTCTACTTTTTAGTATTATGACTTTGGTATCATATCTAATTTGAAATTTAATCTTCATTCTCCATCAATTTGACTGACGCATCTAACTATTCTACAGATAATGTGTGAATCATAATCATGGCTTACTCAACATTTAACCAACTTTAGTGGACACAATCAAACTAGCGGAAAAATTACAAAGACAGAATAAAAATTAAAAAAGTAAGAGTGGGTGCAGTGGTGGGTCCTATTTTTTTTTTCAAAATACTTAATGGTATCAATTTAAATATTTAAATATGGCCACCATGAAAATTGAAAAGATGATGAGCTACTACTATAATTTGTCTACTATTTATTTAAATTGACTGACTTTCTAAGCACATTTTTCAGTGCCTTTTCAGTGATTTTTTTTCTTTAAAAAAATGAATAAACTTCAATCTTTGTGTATTAAATGAAATTAGGGATCCCATGTAACAATGAAACAACAATAAAACAAATTTAATCTAATGGAAATCAAGAGTAGTGAAAATCAAGTTTAATGTGAGGGAAGATGGACTGGATTCATTTTTCATAAAAGTTGAAAATGTTAAAAAAGTATATTGAGCAAGGGTAGGGAAGTTTTTTTTGGGGAAACAAGTACAAAATGTACTCAAGCTTGAAATATATTATCGTAATCTCTGACACTTAAGTGAGGTGAGGAGGGTTGAAGAAAATATTTTTTGTGTGTGTTATTTATATTAGTAGACAGCAGAAAGTAAAAACAGAGCGTAAAAAATTGCTCGTTTGTTACAAATGTTGGCTTATGTACATTTTGTATTATATTAGTACTTTCATTTCTAACTATAGTACACTCTACATCTCTACTAATAGGAATATTTAGACGTTCAATTGTAGTCGTAATTATTTCAAAAAGTTGAGAAGAAAATGCCCAATTTCTAATATTTTCATGTTCTACATTTTTTATACTTACCGTGTGGCTCTCTGTATAAAATCTTTGGAGACGAATTCAATCTTATTGCAATGTAAATGAAGTTCCCGTACAGGAAGATGAGACAAACAATTTTGGAATTTACAGTCAAGTTGTCTCACACGATTGTGTGATGCATATACTGTGGACAGGTCGGGAATGATCCAAAGCCATGAGGGTAAATCTTCTAAATTATTACTAAAAAAACCAACAAAATTAATTAATTTTAATTAATTAATACAACATATTTTTTGGCATCCACAAAAAACATGAAACTTTAATTAAATTCATGGAGGCAATGTTGAAAATCTTACAATGAAACTTGCAAATTAGACAAATTATTCGGCACAGGATCAATAGAGATGGACTGAAGATCTAGAAAGAGATACAAACAAAATTCCTTGTCAATTTGACTACTTAAGTAACTTAAGTACATACATAAAAAATAGAATTAAGACATTTAGAAATTTGGAGTGGTTCAACTCAAGACTGGTTTCACAACCCCTCTCGTCTCCTTTTCTCTATTTGACTTATTCTCAAGATGAGTGTCCAACTGCCCGAGTTGATACACAAAAATTCCTTTTTTGGTAAAAAATTATTTCTTTTGACCGTAACTTTTTTTTGTCTATTCCAAACTTGAGTGTAGGGAATATGGTCCACATAAAATACAGATTTTTTGTAGTCTGTGTGTGTATTTAAACAAGGGACAGGAAACGAGTATGGGGCTTGCATCATTAAATTTTCGCTCTTGAGGAGACACAAAAACATTTTATGGATATTACTAAAGTGCGAGTGTCTTATAGAATTCAAGTCAGTTGAGAAATTTAAGGAGAAAAATAAATCCTTGACACATGAATTGTACTTATGCATCATGTAACACTGATTGTTTCTCTAATGTCTCCTTAAGATATAAAAATTTCCTCTCTCGTCAAAAAATTAAATGAGACTCACTTTCCGGCACAACAAAAGGAGCCCCAAAGTCATTAGACAAGTGTTTTAAATTGAATTTTCATATGTTATGCTAATTACATGCACGTACTAAAGAATAAGAGGAAAGTTTCAAATAAATAAACTTTATTTTGTCAAATTGAGACTCGCCAAAATATTATTTCTAAAGAACCTTCATGGTGTAAAAAGGAGGAAAATGGGAGGGGGGACAATAATTTTAAGAGAAAATTAATGTTTGATACTCATTTTGGCATCTGTTTGGAATTTGGATGGTTAAATTACAAAGAAAAAATTATTTATCTGGGGATCAACTCTAGCCTTGTGACATGCACAATGCGTAAAAAAATCCATTGATATATGTGCCCGTCCATTAGAATAGGAACGTTAACGAAAAAAACTTTGCGACAGTCAGGTACAGCAGCTGCGTTTGAGTGCACGGTCCTTAGGTAGACTCACGCATCAAATTGATGCTCCAGGGCCCAGCAATGTGAAAGTATTTTTAACTTTGACTTTGATTACTATACTTCGGTGTAAACCCGTTGCTGTAAAGCGTCACATGATGCCTATTTTTGTCCTGTACCCTTTGGCTGTGCAAAGGGAATACAAGTTGTCAACTCTTTTTCCCATTCATTTTTGATGCTGCCAACTTACTTCCTTTTTTTCATGTCAGCGTATCTGTTGTGCCAAATTCAATGGACTTTTAGAGTATGTACTTCGTTTGCTCAAATTGGGCCCTGACC
>JAQIVZ010003237.1:0-15157 GCA_034700945.1 Arrhopalites spinosus
TGTAGGATGGTTAAAAATATTTAAAAAATTAAAAAAAATTGCAAGGTGCCGTTTTCATGTATGGTATGTAAATACGCGACCCGAATCTCTGGTATTTTCCATGTTAAGGAATTGAGACTTGAAGGAAGATTCCCTGGCTGGGGGTGACTTTAAAGGCAGCAGGCAGCAGCCATATTGAAAATTAATTGGCACACTTTTAACCAAGTACTGCCCTCTATTGAGGGGGAAGCGGCCTTTGAAAAGGCGGCCACTTTTACAAAGCTTTATAGTCATTAAAACAATTTTATTATGCTCATTGATTTGGTGATTAAAAAATCAATTAAAAAGTTTAAACCGTTTCAATATGAAGAGTCTCAAACGTTTATAGTTTATAAATTATAAACCAAAAAAAAACGCTGTACTTTGAAAAGAATTTCAGTCATTATTTTTTTTGCAAAAACAATTTGGCAACCACTGAAAAAACAGGATTTGCGTTTTTTTCTACGCAGAATTCCTTGAGTTTGTATGATTTATTAGAACGCACATGTCTGGGGGGATATTACCTTAATTGTCAGTGGTAATTAAGGTAATTGAATTAGTTTTACTTATTAGTCTGACAAATTGTCAGACTAATATTTTCGATTAAAATACGAAAAATGAATTTGAACATTAATCTGTCATTTAAATAATTTTAGGCATTACATAAATACCACACAATGAAGTATTTAATTAAACTTAAAATTATTTTAAACATTGATAACAAAATGTAAGAGTAAAATTGAAGAACAGAAATAAACAAAAATAATTAAATTAGTCAAACGAGACTTGAGGAGTAAAAAAACAACCTTTAACCACAACTACCACCACAATTCCATTTAAGTCCCTGGCACTCCTCATCTTGAGAGCAAGAGACGTACTCCTCACTCCCTGTGGTAGTCTTTGTGGTATAACACCAAGGAATCGTAAAAATATTTGAACCCTCATTGCAATACCGCCAACAATAATTTCGGTAGCATCCCTTCAGGGTCCTCGCACTCACACAAAATTCTCCACGACCCTCTGACGTCTTGTACTCCTCACATGCCATCCCTCTTCGTTCTCTTTGGTAAGTGTCTTCCAAAAATAATTAAATTACATACATTTTAATTATTTATTCAAACAATAATAATTAATAAATAATTATTTTTAAATTACCAAGTCCAACAGTTTCAATGGACGAACTGGTGACGAAGTTGAGGGTCAAGCTCACAATTAGAAGAAAAGTCAATAAAATGAGTTTAGTCATTTTTATAATTGACAAATGTAAGAAAAATAAGAGGAAAATGGAGGAGAGGGAGATGACAAATGAAGAAAATTGTAGTTAAGTAACTATATTGATAAAATATTTTACCTAATTAAAGTTTCTTGTACTAAACCCATCCCAAACTTGATATCATTTTTTCATGATGACGACATGTCGCAATCTATTTACTTGCCATAATCAACATTTTCTTGGACAAAATTGATAAAAAGTGAGTCAACTTTTTAAACTCCGTCTTAACTTTTCTAACATTTATTTAAAGGGAAAAAAACATGGAACATTTTATTTACAATTAAATTTATTAACTATATTTAATGACAATGTCATTCCCCACTTGACTTTAACCTTTAATTTTAAACGACCTGTTCGACCAAAGTCAGTATAGGGTCGGCGACGATAGGTGGCACTTTTTATGGGCTCATTTTGTAGAGGAGGTCAAACTGCATCTAGAAATTAAATATTAGCAAAATGTAGTCACAAACAAACCCGCCAGGCGGGTCGGCGTCTTTCATTTTACGTCAAAAAATGCTAAAAATGATCAAATTCAAAAATTCGATACTAGAGATCGATTTTACAGAAAATTCTGAAACCTGGCACATAATGTTCATTTGTAGGGTCAGTTTTTGATGACCCGACCAACCCGCCAAATCGGCGGTTTACCGCCACATTCTTAGTGTCTATTTTAGGGTCTTGGAATGTTGACAGAATGGCCAAACAACACACTCAAGAAGTAAAGAGACCAACTGAAAACAATCCCTTAACCTTTCTGACTACTTTTGGCCACCCAGAAAAAATTATTTGACCTTTGATGGACGTCCAAGAATTGTTTCCTCTGAGCATCATTTCCCGCCAATTCTGCCGTCAGGCACATTTGACCGGAAATGCATTAGGGTAAAATTTTGTGTAGAATCCGAATCTGAACTCAGATTTTAGGTACCGGGCATTTCAATACCCGATCCGGGTATTTTGCGTGAAACGGACATCATAGTACCCGGTACCTACAATCTGAGTTCAGATTCGGATTCTACGCAAAATTTCACCTTGGAACATATCCGGTCAAATATTTCTGGCGGCAGAATTTTCGAGAAATGATGACCAGACAAAACAATTCTTGGACGTCCATCAAAGGTCAAATAATTTTTTGTGGGTCATCAAAAGTAATCAACAAGGTCAAAGGTATTTCTCTTATCAGTCATTTAATCTTTTTTAGGCGTTGCTTGGCCATTCTGTCAACACTCCAAAAGACTTTAAAATATACACTTTGAATTTAGCGGTAAACCGCTATTTTCGCGGGTTCGTTGGGTGACCAAAAACTGACCCCACTAATAGACATTTTATGTGCAAAGTTTCAAAATGTTTTGTAAAATGGTTCTCCAGTATCAAGTTTTTGAATTTGGTCATTTTTAGCACTTTTTGACGTAAAATGAAACACGTCGACCAGCCTGGCGGCGGGTTTGTTTGTGACTACATTTTGGTAATATTTTCTTCCTAGATGCAGTTTGACCTCCCCTACAAAATGAGCCCATAAAAAGTGCCACCTATCGTCGCCGACCCTATACTGACTTTGGTCGAACAGGTCCTTTGTTTACTTGTAATCCCAATCATCGACTTATTCGGTGTAAATACATTACAATTAATATCTAATTACAATTAATCGGCTTCTATAAACGTACGTGAATTTACAGTCTGTGAATCACAGACCTAAATTCTTCGACAAACTTAAGTTTGTCTCCAAAAATTAACAAATTCTGATGGACTTACCTAATTACGTTAATTTTGCGATAATTTCATTATGATAACAATATTTAAGCTATTAATTGATGTTAATTGCCATAATTTGACTAAAATTTCTTCTAGTCGAGTCTGAGTTTCGGCTAAGTTCGCTTCTTGGATTCGGCCCTGAGTAGCGATTGGTCCCGAAAATCCCGACGGCATTTTTTATTCCCGATAACCCCGGGATTGAGAATATCAAATCTCGGGATTTTTCGGAGGTACAAAATATCATTTAAAGTATAAAAAGTCGTTAAAAAGTCTGAGATTGGGCTTTGAATTTCCAAGAAAATCATTGTCTGACTCAGAGGTCCCCACCCAAGGGACCAAAATAAATAAACCCTTTAGTTCTCAGTACAGAAACACAAACATTTGAGGATTATTTTTAATTTAATGTTTAAATTTGAATCATTGAGAAGGCGGTCGTACTTGTCTCTGTTCTTTGTACCCACAAACCGTCAGTTCATTGCTTTAAATTGTTAAATTATTGACGATATGTCTGTAATTCATGAATGTACAATGTATGTATAATTAAAAAAATAACTTCTAATCCAAAAAAAAAATAATTTCAAAATCTCGGGATTGGCACCAATCTCGTCCCGACTTTTTTTCAGTCCCTAGCCCTGAGACTCTAAGGCTAAAATCATGAGAAGAAACAAGCGTCGCTGAGCTCCACTTGTCCGCAGAGCAAAATATAGAGATTTATTAGTGACCTCGGAGTGAAATCATGGACTACAGTCTTAATAAAAAGTTTAATGTGCGCCATAGAACAAACATGAGCGTCCAAAATAAAGGCTTGATAAATTTGCACGTATAACAAAAAACGTGAAGTTGACGTACGCGAGTAACAAAATTGACAGTAAAACAGTTCGGCGGCAAAGTTGATTGTTGTGCTGTTGACTTAGGGTGATTTTCCTTTCTATGATCAAATTCGACAATTTTTGAGTTTAAGTAATTCTAGCATTAGCATGGGTGACCCAATGGTCATCAAAAAAATTAAAACTCGTACTATGGCTATTTGAGATGCCATGTGTCAGTTTTCAAGTCAATTAGATAAGTAAAAAGCACACACGAGCCGTTTTAAAAAGCTTTGTCGAGAACAAAGGAAAGGCCAAACTGTGTTTCTTGCCATTTTTAAAGTTTTTTTTGCAACCATCAAGCATAAAAAAACGGGTGGAAGATTCATTTCACAAAGTTTTTTTGTCTAGAATTTATAAAAATCAGAAACAAAAAGTTTAAAATTATTGTTTTATATACAAAAATTAAACTGACTGAGTTAGGAAAATCACCCTAACTTAAATTATAATCGTCACAACTTGAAGTGACGCTACTTTTCTGCTATTGATTTCGCACTTCCTCTCAAGAATGTTGTCTAAATTACAGCTCATCATCGTGGCTTTTTCTACCCTGACTCATTACGGTGAAACTAATGTTATTAATAAATTCCTCCAGTCTTGCTACATACCGTGGACTAGCAAAGTTTATTGAACGCTCACTCATCGTCGACAACACAGGTTCACCTTAAAGAGACTGAAAATGACTGATTAGTCATCTCGCTGGGTATTTGAGACCACGCATTGATGTTAACCATAGAAAGTCATGGTCAGGTTTACAAAAAACCTCAAAAGCCGCCAATGGCGGCGAACGGCAAGCTTGCCAATTATTGCGCTACAATTTTTGAATTTAGTTAATTTGAGGAAAATGATTAGTTTTCATGAAATTGAATCGGTTGACATAGCCGACAATTTTAAGGGCAAGTTCGGTTGTGATTTTGTCAACAGCATTTTTCAATGGTAACAAATGGGACTGGAAGAGCTGAATCAATTCAACGGACCAATCCATAATCAAATACTATATGACATGACATATGCATTTATTTAATTAACGAGACAGTGATACAAGTCATACGTGCATGGAAGTGTACGTGTATATTGTTGTTTCTCGAGCACACGAACGAAAATACAAAAATATAAATTAAAAAGAAACAAAATTGAAAACGATGACAGAAACAAATTTTTTAAAACATGTCAACCACTTCATGGTGATCTTGATCGAATACAGACGAGTTTTAGGGATTATATGTCAACGGTTTAAATCCAATGACTACTGGCAAAAATAATTCATTAGTTCTATTTTTTACAGTGGAATTTAATTACAATTAATTAAATAACCTGGTTTTTGTAAAAGAATTTCGTTGACATAGAAACTATAGGCCAGAAACCTCCTTTTATGTGGCCTCATATGCGTACCCGGGGTTAGGATTTTTTAAAAAATAGGTCGCATTTTATCTCTACGTATACTTGGTGTGTGCGTTGTCTACGGCTTTAAAAGTTCGCCCATGTTGGCAAGGAATGAACTATGTACATACTTAGAGGCATTCGAACTTAATTTATTTTGAGAACGTCTCTAAAAGCCTTTAGGGAAATAAAAGCGACTTAAAATTCTGACTCATTCATTCAGAATTTCAACGTGCAGACGAGACGGCCGGCTCGTTGTTGTTAAAATTTCCTTTATTTAAATGTGGATTTTATTTCCGAAAAGATGCAAAAAGTTTTTTATTCATGAATCAGGAGGCTTTTGAGGATGGTTTAAAGGAGATTGGTCACGAACTTTAGGTGATTCAATTTAAAATGGAGGATAATTATTTTGTTTCTGAGATTCCATCAAAAATGACCATTGCCTCGAAATTCAATGGAATTAAATTATGGTTCGTCGATTGTGATGATTGGGTCGCAAGTTTGAGATTACGATGTTTGGGATAAAATATTTACAGTAACGTTCCGAATGCAAACTCCCATGGAGTGGGGCATTAAATGTTAATCTCGATTATAATAAATTAATATTTTAATACTTTTTCATTTTTTAAATTGTGTCTAATTAGACACAATTTAAATGCGTTTTATTTTATCTTTGCACCTTCTATTAAAAATTATATATATCACAATTAAGGCCCATTTTATAGTGTACGAGTGTATTCCATCTCCATGGCCATACATACAAGAGAAGGGCGACTTGCTGACACAAGTTGTGGACCAGTGCGTTTCAAAGGTTTAAGCGACTTGCAAAGATTTTAATGTGGAGGTCAAAAAATTAATCTAGACACGAAACGATGGGTCAGGTCAAAAATTACAAAGAGCAAAAAAGTGTCGGAAATCCTTTTTTACAGCTATCAGTTACTTTTTAAGTGAAAAAGACGATAAAAAATAACACAGTGCTGTACTGTGGTAGGGTTTGGAAATACGCAGCCCGGAAGTCAAGTGGGTGACCTTATAGAGAGCCACATTGGGAAACCTGGGGGTGAATGTTATGATGATGATGGTAACGGAATGGTTGACATTATGATGCATTGTGAGAATTACTACTACGTCTGGGCCAAAGGCGGGACGGTAAATTAATTAAAATATGACATGGGGTTATCCGTTCACCGTTTTTTAAAAATTTCAGCCCCTATTTTTACCAGAAAATGTGGGTATTCCTGTGGGTGATCAAGGAGTAGAAGAATATTTTATGTTAGAAATTCATTATGATAATCCCAATGTATTGGCTGGCGTCACGTATGAGACGGACGTCCAAATTTTTACCACAGACTCTCAGCCTGAGAGTCTCAGGTACAAAGGTTTACCAGGGGATTTTTTAACATGTTAACTAGGTGCCACGACTGGCACCCTGCCGTTCTGACCGGCACGTTGCCCAAAAAAGGCACCTAGTTCTTGCCCTTTAATTATTTTGCCAAAAGCTTTTTTGTTCGTTTTTTTATGTCAAAATTAGAATTTTATAAGCAAAATATGCCCTTTTCTTGAAAAAATTGCCCTTTCTTTTTCAAAAAAATGCCATTTTTTGTCAAACATATGCTCTTTGTTGAGCCTGTGGCACCCTGTTAAGTTTACTTAAAAAATGCCCTGTTAATTAATTGGATTGGAATAAATTAAAATATAATTTTTTAAATAGAGATCATGATGGTGGCATGTTCATAATAAGCCACTCAGCCAATGTCGCTCTCGTTCTCCCCCCAGAATCGGATCATTATGTTGTGGCGGGACATTGTAGTGCGCATTGTACAGAAGAGGGAATACCACCAGAGGGCCTCACTGTCTTCAATACTCTTTTACATTCTCATCTTTCTGGTCGTCAATTAAAGTTGAAACAATTTCGTCCAGATCAAAATGGCCAGTTGAAGGAACTTCCTTGGATTTATGATAATAATTATGGTCAATTTTACAATTATTTTATTTGGAGTAAACTAAATTTAAAGTCTTATTTTAATTTTAGGTTTTAATTACCAACAAAATCGTCCATTGAAAGAATACAGAAAGATTTTACCTGGAGATCATTTAACTTTTGGTATAAAAATTACAGACAAAATACTACAATTAATTATTACATTAATTACGTCAATTTTATTGTAATTATTATGAACATTGCCAGAATGCACGTACAATTCTACCTGGAGAAATCGACCGAGTGTCACTTTTAGTGGGTTGACTATTAGACATACATGAGATTTGTGAAGTAGTTAGTACACATGTTGATAGCGATAATGAGGAAAATTAACTAATATTTAGTTAATTAAATATTATGAAAATGTGTGTAAATAATTTAAATTAATTTCTATTCAATTCAATTCCAGTTTCTCTTGTATTATCCACTCAATAAAAAGCTTTACGCTTGTGGGAGTTCATATCCGGTAGAGAATTTGTTGATGAAATTTGGAATGAAGGATGTGGATTGGTAAATAATAATATTTTTTGAGGTTCCCTTTGAATTTAAATCATTTAAATAAAATGGGTTGCAATTTTTCCGGGCGACAGAATTAGGGTTTCTACTGACAGAATTAAGAAATCAACCGACACTTTTTAATTACTCAAATCATAACGTGTACTGATCTCATTATGTAACGGCTATACTCAAATCCACCGACACAATTAGGATGTTCACCGACACTTTAATTTTCTCCACCGACAGTTTTTGGGCGACAGAATTCGATTTGAGTAGTTAAAAAGTGTCGGTCCATTTCTTAATTTTGTCGGTAAAAAAAAATCTGTCGGTCAAAAAAATTACAATATTTCGGTCGATTTCCTAATATTATTCTGTCGCCCGATTTAATAATACCCAAATAAAATTAATTACAGGACAGACTACAAAGATCCAATTATTTTAAAACCAGCTGAAATGGCGGGTAAAAATTTTTCAACAGTACTCAACACAATGATTGACTGGACACCTCAATTCAGAGAGGAATTGCAAGAAATGACTCAATTTGGGGAACATTATGAAGGTCGTGTTGGATTGAATGTGACCAGAGGAAGGTCAATGTCAATGACCCCTCTTGGTGAGAGGAATGACAAGGAAGAAATATTTTACACTAAATATCCCACTCAATTTCAAGAGTATGTTCCACCTCCAAGTAATTGTGATGTTTAATATCAATTTCAAGCCAATTCATTGTTGTAATTAATTGTGTAGGCAAGAAAATAGAGTAATTTTAATTGTATGGGAAAAATTCAAAATTTGTATTTAATTAGTGATATATATCTGAGAAAATGTGTGAAATAAAATCATTTAATTCGAAAAATAAATTGATGCAAAATTCTTTTAGTATTTTACAGGATATTTATTTTTAGACAATATTAATAATTTAATTTAAATAACAAAAAATAATTTAAATACAACATTAATATTTATAATAGTTGAGCAAGGGCTTGTAGTCTTAAATTTGTCAATATTTAATAAAATCGAAAAAAGTCAACTTTTTGGTAAAAAAAAACAAACGGAAGTCCAATCGTCCATGGTCATCAGTCAATCGTAAATTTAAAATTCTCATTTGTCTAGTGTCACTCTCTGTCTTCTATAAAAAATATTTATTAAATAAAATTATTAAAAATTTAATCACGTCAAAGATTCAAGAATTGATAAATTAAAGGTTCAATAAAATATTTAATGATGTCATTATAAATTTTTACAACATTTTAAACACGTTTAAAATCTTGTCAATCATGTGCCCTCAATTTAATGGTAAAATTATTTTTTTTGTACTTTTTTAGCCTTAATAAAAAAAATTTTAATTTATTTAACAAATTACAAATCCGCACAAAAAAAACCTGGTCTACCATCCCAATCTCACCACAAAAACCAAAAGAAAGTGAAAAAAAAACATTTTTTTAAAGCCATGGTCAATTTATACACAATTTTTTTAAATAAGACTTGTGTCAAAAAAAAAGGATCAAAACTGAAACTTTCTCATGTCCTTAATAATTTAATTTTTAAAAAAAGACAGTCTGAAATTCCTTTTGTTTTTATCAAAATTGGAAATACAGAAAAAATAATAATTTTACCTTAAAAATTCCAAAATTAATGATGGTAAACATGATAAAGTTTTTCAACAGCCCCCAAAACATTTTGAGCCATCCCAGCAACATTGTAATGTCTTGATTCATAACTATTACTGGGGACTGGACTCGAACCCGCGCTTCCTGAATCCCAACCCGATCCTGCCCCCGCCCCACCTTTTCTTGAACCACCCAAAAGAGGAACAATTGCGGACAACATGAGAACAACAAGAAAGATGACACCTCCTCCAATGAATAAAGCTGTACTCAAATCAATTTCAATTCCAGAAGTTGCCAATCCATCACTATGTCCACCATGGAGTCCACCTCCTTCATGACCCTGACCCGGATGTCCATGTTTTTTAACTAAACTAGACACAGGGGCTACTGGTGAAGCACCTGCTGTTGTAATTTCAATGGCTGTACATTGACACCAAGTCAATCCAAGTACCACTACAATGACAAATAATTTAATTTTAAACATTTTAACTAAAATTTTGAAACTTTAATTTAACACGAGAGCAACAAGTTCCGTGTCCGTTAGGAATAAAAAGGTAGAGAGAATTGACTTGAGAATATTTTGCGTGCTTTGAACTTGCCAAAAAAAAACAAATAAAAAATCCTGCAAATCAACTTCCACCTTCCACCTGGTCCTGTGTCTTTTAGTGTTTGCCGTGTGGCAGAAGAAAAAAAAGTAACTTTTTTTTGTCTCTGTCTTGGCTTGGGCGCTCCACGTTCGTTAACGTGTTTGTGGATCCTTTCTCGTTTTATGTGGTCAAGCCAAATTGTTTTTTTTGACAAGGATGTGGGTCACAAAATTTCAAGTTTGTAATTGGATTTAATATTGCGTGGCTTTTTTTCTTTGCTTTGTGGCAATGGCAAACAAAAAAAAATGTTTTTTAGTGAAATGAACCTGAATGAAAGTAAACTTTTTGTGAAAAAACATGTTCAATGTTACAGATTACAGAATGATTTTTAAATTAAAGGAGATAAAACGGAACACACAAAAAGCAAGATTTTTAATTTGAAGTTTAATGATCTAGATTCAATTTATTTTATTTTAGAATTATTCATACTCTTACAATTATTTTTAATCTTTACATTTAATGCAATTCCAATGGGTACAGCTGGAATTAGAATTCATGTAATTTTTAAAAATTAATTATGTAAAAATTTTAATTAAAAATGACATTTTGATCTCTAATCCCAACTAAAAGAATGAAAATAACTGATATTTTAAATAGAATTAATTTATGAAAAAATTAAGTCAAGTCACATGACCCAATTTGTTAAATTGACAATTAACAAGAGATTATAACTGTTTAAATATGGAGAATTAAAGTAAGGACGCAAGAACCATTAAAATAATTATGGATGGCAAAACTTGAAAAAAATGTCCGGCATTACAAAGATTGGTAGTACACCCACAGAGGGTGACAGTGGTCATAGAAATATTTTTCCCACGTTTGGTGACACAATCATGACCCAATTTAGGTTTGTCCAGTGTCCATTTCTCATGGAGAAGATTGGAGGCATTTTGATTGACTCCTACTCGTATGACCCTCAATTTAAGGTCTTGACCTGACCCAGAACGGGATATCATTTTGATACACATGTCAATTTTTTCTGTCATATTTGGTTGAAATCCATCTACTGGATCTTTTATCACTGAAAGTAATTACCCCATTCTCAAGTTTAAGTGCCTTTCTTTCTCATTTCCATTTTTAATTGTTCATTAAAATAATTTTAATTTAAAATTACAAGTTTGACGAATCTTCTCAAAAGACTCTTCCGAGCAATCTTGTAAAAGTTGACTACCGAGAGCCCGACAATTGTGGCATTTAAGTCCTAAATAATTATTTTTTAAATTAAATATTAAATAATCATCATTTTCAAAAAATAATTAAACTCTTCTTCTTTTAACTTTACTTTACTTTAGAAAAGTTTACTAATCCATAATTTAACCTGGTATTGATTTTTTTCCATGATATGGTCCTGAAAAAATATACACAATTGTGACTATAAAGTCACATGACTAAAATTGTCGAAAAAAACTTACCAACTGACGTGTCAATTATGGAAGATGAAATTAAGACAAGAAGTAAAATAAACAGTTTCATTTTATGAAATATTTAAATGCAAAATAATATGAGTTAAAAAATCTTGACTCAATCTTGACTCAGAAGATGAGATAAACTGAGCAGGGTAATTTTTTTGAGGGTCTCAAATTCCTCAAAATTGGTGAGAGATGAGTATAAAATTAAATTGGATCGATATTTTCATCTTCTTTTTTTGTTACACTTGTAAAATGGAGCCCAGAATAACAAACATAAAATTTATGGCTGTACATGCTCTCTACATGAGACTCTACGCGATGATGATTAGTAGTAACTTTGTTTAGTAAATTACAATAAATATTTACTCTTCATTTAGCTCATAAAATTAACCCAAATTACATCCCTCCCCCCACCGGGGCACAAGACCCTCCCCTTTCTTTATTCAAGTGTCCACATCAGCGTTTTGGTAAAATTAGTTAAGTTAATTTAAAAATTATACTAGGTAAAGGGTTAATGTTTTTTCTCCAGTAAAAATATTAAAAATGAAAGTAAATATTTTTGCAGTGAAAATAAAAAAGACTCAAGTAAAAATATTAAAAACTCAACTAAATTTTTTTAAAGTAAAAATATTTAAAGTTCCAGTATAAATATGTAAAGTTCAAGTAAAACTATTTAAGATTGTAGTAAATATTTTTGCAGTAAAAATGTTTAAAGTTAAAGCAAATATTGTTAAATTCATTGTTCCCATTTTAATGAATTCATTAACCTCTGAATTAACTTTATATGATTTTTGAACTATTATAAATTGATATGGATGTGTGACGGTAATTGAACTTGTCGTGAGAATGGATATGAAAACACATTGATTAAATTTTATTTAAGGCAGCCAAATTTTTGATTTTGACGTTTTTATAGTTATAGGATTTTGATTATTTGTTTTCATGGGTGGCATCTATACTTTAGAAGTTCACTGTTTTTACTTGAGTTTCGTTCTTTTTACTGGCATATATTTTCGCAACATGCTTAATATAATTACTAGAGTTTTAATATTTTTACTGGAATATTTGATATTTTACTGGAGTTTAAATATTTTTACTTGGATTTCAATATTTTACTGGAATTTCAGTAAAATACCTGAATTTGTGTAAGAAATACCTGAGTTTTTAATTAAAATACTGGAATAAAAATTACCACCCCCAGGAAAAATGTATAAATTAATTAGTCAAAAATCGTTTTAGAGTTTAATTGACAATTTAATATGATGTAGTTGAATTGAACTAAAAGGATGACTTATAAAAGTTAGGAAAATGAAAAACTCATAATATTTTAAAAAGTTAACTTGGTTTTCATTTAGTAGGGAATTATATTTAGTTTTACGGTATTTTTTTAGAATTGTCTAATGAAGAAATTACCGGATAAATCATCATGTCAACAAAAAAATTTTCATGCCTAGTTACTTGTCAGCAATGACATTTGACAAGCAAAAAAAAATTTAAATTGAGCTTAAATGATTATGACCATCATGAGTAAACTTTTCATGTATTTAATTCTATTTAAGTTATTTAACCTTGTGCTTTTCAAAACATTATTGAAATTAAAATACTTTCACTCAGTAGTCTCAGTAGTCACAGTTAGAGTGGTCTAAAGTGATCAATTTTATTATTACTTTTGAAAAATTAAAAATGAAATACTTGGAATTTTGGAATGGTCATAAAATGCCCATTGTCGGTTTGGGTACGTGGCAGGTATAATTAAATAATTTATTATAAAAAAAATCTGTATGCTTATAGTCCGGACTTAAACTTAAACTTTTCTTCTCTGGACTCTTAGCACGAGCTTTTCTTTTGTAGCTCTTAATTTATTCTATAGATAGGTTTTAGAAACTGGAGAGTAATAAAAAATTATTACAAATACTTTATTATTATTTTGATTATAATTAATATTTTCAGAATTATTTGTTTTGTAACGATTATACAAAATCATATCGGTACAACTAAAAATTAATTTTCAGGCCACTGACCCTACAGAGTTAGAGTTGGCCATTGATGAAGCACTGACGATTGGCTATCGCCATTTTGACACGGCGACTCTCTATCAAAATGAAAGTTTACTGGGCAAAATTTTCAAAAAATGGATTGACTCTGGACGAATCAAAAGAGAGGAATTGTTCATTGTGACCAAGGTAAAATTGGAAGTATTTTAATTACACAAATTTTACCGCGGAAAATTTAAATGATTTCAGCTCCCTTTTATTGGTATACGCCCTCAACACGTGGAATATTTTTTGGAGAAATCCTTGAAAAGTTTGCAACTAGACTACATTGACCTCTATCTCATGCACGCTCCTGTTGGATTAAATTATGTTGATGATGACACCCTGATTCCATTCAAAGATGGCAAACTGGATATTGACATGACCACTGACATTGAGGCCACATGGAAGGTCATGGAAGAGCAGGTGGACAAGGGGAGGGTTCGGTCTATTGGCATTTCCAACTTTCTTGCAAGTCAAGTTCAACGGATTGTCAATTGTGCAAGAATAAAACCCGCGAATATTCAGGTAAAATATTTATCTGAATTATTTTTAATCGAGGTTAATTTTTAATTATTTTTTAAAATTGTAGATTGAACTGCATGCAAGATTTCAGCAGAGAGACTTAATACGATTTTGCAAAAATTTAAACCTCACGGTTTGCTCTTACGGCTCGCTGGGGTCTCCAGGGAGGAAAGAAAGTTATGAGAAAATGGGGGTGTAAGTTTTTAATTTTGGAGGGAAGGCGGGAATTTTGAAAATGGTGGGTTTTTTATACCTAGAAAATTTGAGGTTCCCTCTCTCTTGGCTGACCCGACAATCGTCAAGTTGGCTGAAAAGTATGGACGGACAACGGGTCAAATTTTACTGAGATTTTTGTTGGAACAAGACATTGCCGTCATACCCAAAAGTACCAATCCTGGGAGACTTTTAACAAATTTTCAAGTACTTGTATTAATTATTTGATGAAAAATATTTTGGCGGTTATTTTAAATATAATTTGAAATTTTTAGATTTTTGACTTTGAACTCAAACCAGAGGATGTGAAATTGCTTCAGTCGATGGATGAGGGAGATGCTGGACGGACTTTTGCGTTTAGTCATTTGCCTGGGTAATTTAATTAACTTAAGAAATATTTCAGATTAATTACAATTAAATGCTTTTACAGAGCCACTGACCATCCTGAATGTCCCCACTAAAAACTCACGTGACTAATCGTACGTGCAAATTAATTGGCTTAGTCTAACAACCATAATTTTTATTAGAAAAATAAAACGGTATTTTAAATAAATTTTTATTGGTGTAAAAACTTGAATAATGCATCAATAGAAAATTTTGTGTTTCCCACCCAAAACTGAATTTGCTAATAAAGTAAATTAAAATTGCTCACATTTAATTTATTAAATGAAAATTAAATGCATCCTATTATAATTATGTGGCAAAAAGATTCACCAAGGCGCTAGATTTATCCCGAATTCCCTGACTAAAGGTCAATGCAATAGGACAATATTACTAAAGTGTCATTGACATTTATGACGTACTTGAACCTGTGGCAATTGACATGTACTGCGTCATCATGTATGAGAATACCGGTAGCGTATTTACAAACCCTACCTCAGTACAGTGCCATGTGTAATTTTTTACTTCTTTTTCGTTTGGAACCCACCTTATAATATGTAAAAAAATGTTTTAA
>JAQIVZ010003238.1:0-15133 GCA_034700945.1 Arrhopalites spinosus
TTTACCTCCACCTCATTAATTTCACCACCAAGGTTCTCAAAAATTTACCGCCACTTTCATTATTTTTACCTCCACGTAAATTATTTTTACCGCCAAAGTCGTTATTTTTACCTCCAAAAAATTTACCTCCACTTTCATTATTTTTACCTCTAAAAAATTTACCTCCACTTTCATTATTTTTACCGCCATTATAGTAATACCTCATTTTTTAATGGAGCATTCAATGTTGTCACCTTAAATGAGAGAGAATGGTAAATGAGTAAAGACCTCTTTTTTATTAAATCATCCTCTACATTAAATTAAGCACTTGAGTGAAGTGACATTCAAAGAGTGACAATTAAGAATTTACAAGAAATTGTTTTTGACATGACTTAATGTTAACGTTATTTATTCAATTTATCCCTATTCGTTAACGTTCAATTTCTCGTGAATTAAAAGGTTAAAGGTCATGTTGTTACAGAAGGAAGGAAACGTTTCTTAATTCGAGATTCGAGCAAGGGTCAATTTAATTCTTGTTTTTGAAACCGTAGGGTCTCCATTTCTTAGAAAATTTAGTTTTGCGTCAAGTGGACAATATTTCAGTTTCTTTACTTAGACACAGCCAACTAATGAAGGGATGAGAGGGCAACTTGTTTCATTAATATTCATCACATTATTGATTCACATACACGTAATTTTTTCCTTGATAAAACCATTAAATCCTACTTAAGCCCATGCCTGCATAGCCCGAAAACAAAAAAGGCGGTACTTTTAATTAATTTTCCACTTCATTCGTCTTCATTCGTCCTCTCATAATTTTGAAAGGTACGGCATGGCGTCCTCGTATTTATTCTCTAAACAACAAAATGGATGACAACTATTTTTAATAAGAAAAAAATATGACAACGCATTTTACAAAATTTGAAAAACACATCATTTTTCTCCTAATAAAAATGTTCATTTTTTAAAAAATTGGTGCCAATTTTGATGGCTCAACCACAAAATTCTTGGCACATTCACTCAATTTTCCATCATGTAAAGTAAAAAACAAAATCATCAAGGTAATTTTAAATGGCCACTAGAAATTACACTCAGTGCGTGATGATTTGATGATAAATTTTCCTTCAGTTAAAAAAAGTTAAACACTACAATTAAATCCTCATAAAAATGTCAACAAAGTTAAAAATAAACAATACTATTCAAGTTTTTTTAAAACTTCATTTCCTCAATGATATTGTTGAGGTCAAATGACCTCACCTGTTCATTTCCACTACCTCCATTAATTTTTTTAGATGACTAAATTCAACTAAATATGACCCACAACAAAAGGAAACAATTTTACATTAAAAATATTACACACAATTTACTTTTTAAACTTAATTTCTTTAAATAAAAAATTCAGCATTTGATTTTTATTTCTACCTATTTAAAAGTACCTGTAATTATCAAGTCAATTAAGGTTGCCTCCATTGACGGAAATGGTTCAATAATTGTTTGACATGAATTAGAGAGTGAAGGGGGGGATATTGTTTTATGCAGAAATTAAATTCACAATTTTTAAATAAAAAAACAAGAGGAAACTGCAATTTTTTTCTAGAACATTAGTTAACTTAACTGCAATTATGAAAAATGCAAAGTTACAAAAATGATTAAAAACCTTTGTCAAAAAATGTTTGGATTGTATACAAAAGACACTATGAAAATTGTTGTGGTGTTTTGAACTGACATTGGATTATTTAGTTTAGAATAATTTGAGAGAACAATAGAAAATAGTTTTGTGCAAAAAAAAATTTCAAAAATGAAATATTTTTAATTTTTTGCAAACTGTTTTGGCTTGATATATACTTGCACAAAAAAGTTAACTGATCATTCGCAATATTTTTTGCACAGTGAACACTTGATAAAATATTTTAGCATTTTGAGATATATATTTGAAATTTACAATGAAGTACACAGTGAGCTTAGTTTTAATTGTGGTTTTGAGTGTAAGTGCCAATTTTTTTGCACTGTGAAATTGTAAACATTAATTTAAATTGATTTATTTTTTTGCACAGATTTCCTTGCGAGAGGCATGGGCGCAAGAGAAAAC
The DNA here is from genome assembly GCA_034700945.1 of Arrhopalites spinosus. Taxonomy (NCBI): domain Eukaryota; kingdom Metazoa; phylum Arthropoda; class Collembola; order Symphypleona; family Arrhopalitidae; genus Arrhopalites; species Arrhopalites spinosus. The sequence goes on from JAQIVZ010003238.1 coordinate 2,069, forward strand.
TTGTAAGGCTATTTTGTCGGACATGACCAAAATGCAAATGAATATGATGAGCAAGTGTACAAAATCATTGAAATTTAAGAATGCCAAAGAGAAGGCCGCAAAATCTATGGTACAAATTTAAAAAATATTTCCCTCCAAAAATGTAGCATAATATTTTACTTAATATTTAAGAAATAATAATTTTGGAAATTATTTTTGCACTTATCAAGTGTGTGATGAAGTGCGTTCTCCAAGATGTTGGAATGGTGAGTCAAAGAATTATTTGGTTATTTTTTGCAATTAATATTAAAATGACAATTAGTTTAATTTTGCGTGTAAAATTTAGTTGAATGAGAAAGGATCAACAGATTTGGAGACGATTGAGGCCTTGTCCAAAAAATTCTTCCCAGTAGAAACAGATCGAGCCCATGCTTACAAAACTTTGCTTCCTTGTGCAGAAACGCATGGTCAGTCTCTTTTAAATTATTTTGGCCAAAGGTCAATGACTCATTCACCTTTGACCCAAATCAATGAGTCATTGTCAATGACTCATTTATTTAATTTGTTTTTTTTATAAACATTTTAGCTGCTGTAATGGACGACAAGGAAGAATTATGCAAGTCCTATGAGCCATTCGTGAAGGTACTAAATTAATTACAATTTAATTCAAATTGAGTTTTAAAAAAACTAACATTCATTGTGCTTAACTTCCATTTTTAATTGGAGGATTTGAGTTTAAATTTAATTTATTGTCTTCTATCTTAAGTGTCTTATGGGATCTATGAATAATGTAAGAAAATCATTATTTAATTTGTAAAATATGGCCAACTTTCAGATTATTTAATTACAATTTAATTTTAATTTAACAGTTCTGTCCACCTGCTTAAAAATTTTGAAATGTGACACGAGACACGAAGACGGGAGCTCAAATAGTGAATTTTTATAAGAATGTTGTAGTCATTTGTTTATACAAAATGTATTTTTTTTTGTTAATTATTTTTATTAACTTTAGTTAATAAAATTGTAGATTTGCAATTATTTATTAAATTTTAATTGTGCAATCTTGTCTATTTTCTCCATTGTATTTTCCATAAAGTAAACTAAAATGCGCCCAAACTTAAAAATCATTTCGCAAATATGCCAATTTTAATCAAAATGTGCGAATCGCCAATTAAAAATGGTCATAAATGTTGACCCTACACAGAAACTGCTGAGTTTTTGCAAACTGTCATTTTTTATTCAAAATTTTGAATAAAAAATAAAAATGTCTCTCTTGTTTCCATGACTTGCAAATTGAGCAAACTTTTTTCAAACTTTTAATTTTACAATGCAAATTTTTTTGCACTACAAAAATTAGACAACAACTACATAACAATACAGATTGGGAAAGCTCCATTATAATTAATTTACACGTTCACAAAAGGCCGAATTGTTCAAAAATAAAATAGGGAATCTCATCAAAAAAAGTTGACAATTTAAATAATATAGTTTAATCTACCAATTATAATTTCAGTATTTAATTTAATTGATTCTCATAAAAATAACAAATTAATTTATCAACAAAAAAAAGAATGGACGAAACAAAAAATAATGGAGATGGGGAGATTTCATACAAAGTGAAAAATGTTTCCAATTTCATATCAGAGCCCCTTGAGAAGCCCTCCCCCAATGAAAAAATGGGGTCAAGGGACTACAATAAAATTCATGAGACTTTGGAGGAATACAAATGTCCCATTTGTATGGACGTTTATGTCAAGGTATTTAAACTAATTTTAATTAACTATTAATTGCTACAAAATAATTAATTATTTTTTACAACCATCATCAATTCTAACTCTTTTATTAGTATTTCTCGCGTAAATAATAAAAAATTTAATTGTAATGTACAATGTTACATTGTCAATGTATGTCAATAATAATTATTACAATTCAAAATCAAAAAAGTTAGTTAAATTGACAATTAAATTAAAATAATAATTAATGAACTATTGTTATGGTAATCTTGTTTAATTGTTTTCAAATTAAATTCAAAAATGGTTCCAAAATTTAAAAAAATAAAATACAAAACCCACAAACCCTATTCCCACAAAGAGAGAGGAGGGTGATTCAAATTTTGTAATTAAAAATTTAAATGAAACTTTAATTACAATTAATTTTTGACCCTTTAAATATTTATAGACGAGTGTCATTTCATGTGGTCATCGTTTTTGCTTGTCATGTATCAAGCAATGGTTCCATCATAGTTTTCCCCGTCGATTCTGTCCAGTGTGTCGTAAAAATTGTATTTATTTTGTGGGTAAGTTTTATTCATTACAATTTTTCAGTTTAAAACAATTAATTTAATTGGAAATTAAATTATTGTAGATGATTCCACAATTGACAAGATTGTCTCAGATTTATTTGGTTGTCTTCCACGGGATGAACAAGAGGATCGAAGGAAAGTGATAATTGATCGTGAATACCCCTCCCCCTCCCCACCCCCACCCCTCAACCAATCAGAGAGTCAACAAATGTATTTTGATGGTTTCATTAATCAACTTAGTCAATGGCAAAAGTTAGTTTTCAAAATTATTATTGTATTTAATTTAATATATATTAAATAAATAAATAAATTTAATTAAAATTACAATTAATTTTTACAGTGACTTTCTCAGTCCAATGACCGACCCCATTTTCCCTCCTTTTCATCCCACGTCCACCCCCTCGGATTTGATTTATGGGCGAGGTTAATTTAAAATGTTTAATTAATTTAAATAATTTATAATTAATTAATTTTGACTAAATTAAAGATGGCTGGCAACAAGCCCAAAGCGTGATAAATCAACACACAGAAAATCCATTTGGATCATCTTTCTTGGATTCGAATCAGTTTCGAATCGAGTCAATCATGTCCGAACCGCTAAATTTGAATCATAATCAAAATCATTACAGTCACAACCATCCAATGAATGACCGTCGTTCATTTTTAGAACGTCCCCCACAAAATCGGGGTCAAAATCAAAGTCAGGGTCCAGGTCATCATCATTGTTTTGATTATAATTTGGATCAAAATGCAACATGGCAGCAATCAAATGACCCACCTCCACCGACAATTCTCCGTCGACCAAATTCAATGAATTTGGGCTCATCTAGTGGTCATAATTTTATTGAGAATAATTTAATGAATGGGCAAGACTATGGGTCAAAATTTGGGAATTATCGTGATGTGGGTCACACTATGAGTAATAATCATGGTGGTGGTGGTGGCGGGAGTTCAAATTTGAAGGGGTCAAATTCATTTCATTTGGGTGATACCCGTCATCATTGGAATAATCAACAACAACATTCACAAGTACAACAAGAGTTAAATGGTTGGGTTGGCGCCAATTTTCAAAATTATGGGCATTCTCAAGACTCAACATGGAATCCAAATATTCAGTCACAAAATTATCATCCTTTTCAGACAGGACTCACAACGGAATATTCTTACAGTACAAAACAAGAATCTTTGTCATTTATCACCCCAACCCTTTCTGTACCCACGCCGACACCCCCACCCCCCAAAACTGTCACACCCTTGAAGAAAACCCCCATTTTACCCATCCCAAAAAGTAGTGAAGATTATCAACAAGACGTTCTCATTCAACAAGAATTTCAACGACTAGATCAACTTCTATTGCGGGATGATGATCTCAATCTTTTATCCGATGAGGATGAAGAAGGGGGCGGGGTTTCACAATTTTGTCCAATTAGCGCTCATCAACAAAATATGTTTCGATTTAATTCAACTTCTGGCGGAAACGGAACCGGAAATGGACCTACAAGTGGAAACGGGAATGGGAATGGCCCGCCTGGACTTGGACATGCCAATTCAAATAGAATTGGAGAGACACAAAGTGAAGGGTCAACAAGGTCATCAAGTCCACCTGTTAATTCCAAGATGACGGCGAGTATGATGGGGGTTAGTCACGGGGATGGGATTTGGAGCACGTGTCCGGAAATGAGCGCGAGAATGTATTTACCAAATGGCATCCTTGTTTTTAAATTGGAGTACCAGCCTTCCCCGCCAGGATCAGCTGGACCAGCAAGTGCGTCCACTTCTGTTTCATCTTCGTCGACGTCTACTTCATCTCCTTCACATGGGTCAGGTCAAAGTCAAGGTCAAGGATTGTTGGCAAAGTTTACACATCCAAATATTCACATTTTGCCTTGTAATGACTCGACAAGGGTTAATGTTGCCTTTGATGTGATTTATCAATCTCATTAATTAATTATTTTTTGATTTTAATTTTTTTTTGTATTCATTTTTTTTATTTTGCCGCCACAAAAAAATTAATTTTAGTTGGTCACATGACTTTTAATTTTGACAAGAGAAGAATATGACAAGACACTTGACACTTTTGTACTGTCTCAAAATTAATGAAAATTTCTTTTTTAAAAGGAAAAGATTTGACTTCTTTGGCTTAATTGATTTTGAGACAGGTGACACACACTTTGTATGAAGGAATAATTAATTAATTAAAATAAATTATAAATTAAAAATTTACAAAAAAAAAAGAATATTCTTTGACAAAACATTTAAGATACAGATCACATTTGAAAATTCCCTCCTCCGCTCCACCCTCTACATTATCCTCATTGGTGGCGTTCTCTCCTTGTGTTCATTAATAATTGAAGTTTTCCTTAATGCTGCTAAATTGATAGTTTAGGTGACAAATTTGGATGTGGTCACTCAAATGAATGACAAATTTTCGTCCACATTTAAGTTTAACGAACTTTATTGCAGCCATAAATTTTCAATGTTGTACGTTTTGTGGGTGAAATGGTCTAAATTCTTCTCTCACTTTTAGGCTGCGAAATAAATATTTATGATAAAAAATAAATAAATATACAACTTTGCAAATTGAGTACTATACCCTAGCAGGCTACCAGCCAGATTCCGGCGAATCTGACGCCGGTTTTTGGCCACAAGTTTTGCCACATTTAAAGCGCGCCGATGACGGCATGTCCGGTGTCCTACTTTTTTGTCGGCTTTTAGGCCGACCAAATTTCGATGTCGACCACCAGCCTGATTTTGATCACTGTGATTTATAATTCAATTTAATGATGTACACTATGTAGCCCATTAGTTGGTCTGCCAAGTTTAGTAATAACTTTCTTTTTTATTAATTAGAAAATAAAATGTCATGATCAAAATAATATAACTTATAAGTACAGAAGGTGTTCGCGAGATCAGAACCATTTTCAAATCATGAAGATGACGCGTTCCAATTGAATTTTGATACTGTCAACTTGCTTCCTTTTTTTCATGTCAGCGTATCATTTGGGTCCCATGTCATTTGTTCTAGAGTCATATGTTCTAATAGTCATTTGTTCTACAACCATAAGTTCTAAAATGTTTTTTCAAGTATTATTTTTTTGCCTAATTCCTATAATTTGCATTAAAGTGTGACTCACCATGACTCACCTGACTTAACGGTTAAGAGACCAAAAACCAAAATGAATCAAAAAATGAAAAGAATCACATAAATTAATGAGGTGATGCCCACTTTGTACTTTCTGATGATATTGCTTTTGCAATAAAAAAACATTTAATGAGGGTTCATTTGTTGAGGTCACTTTGACCTAAGTTTCAGGTCAAAGTGGTTTAATTTTTTTTAATTACTTAACAAAAAAGGAAATTTACAAGAATTGATTAAATTAAAATTCAGGTGGTGTCATTTTTTGGTATTTTGAGAAAACTTTTTTGAGAAAAGTATTAATTTTTGAAATTTTTCAAACTGTTGTAAAAATGGTTCAAAATAATTAAATTATTTTTTACATATGAGGTTGTGGTGGGGGGTAATAAGCCCCCTGTTGAGGTGGGCCATACCCAGGTTGTTGCCATTGACCAGGGGGTGGAGCACCATAATAAGGCTGTCCCATTGGTTGAGCTTGAGGTTGTTGAACGACAATTGTTTGTGGTTGTTGTTGTTGATTTTGATGGGAATCTACAATTTTATTAAAAATAAAATAATTAAAAATATTAATTTCACTATTTTTTAAAAATTAATCACAATTACCCCCTTTGCACAATTTGATACAACAATAACAACAAGCTCCACACAGAGCACACTCCAAAAGTTCGTCAGTGTCCAGACACATTTTTTTTTTAAATTGGGACACGAGAGAGTTCCAAAAGTTGACTGTGAAGACAACTAAATTTAATTTGGGAATAATTTAACTTTTTGTAATATAAAAAATGAAGATTTAAAAAATCAAGGAAATGAATTTTCTAGCTCTGACTAGAACTCGAAGGTTTGCCTTGAAAAAATAAATCTGGAGTGACTCAGAATTTCAGAGGTGACGTGTGAAAAAGAAAAAAACTTTTTGTGGCTAATTGTTGGTTAACTAATGTTCGTGAAACATAATTATGGGATTTAAATTTTAACGTTTGTGTCGTGAGTCAAGGAGAATTTAGTGTGGGCAGGGTGTTCCATATTTATGAAAATTTGTCATTCATTTTTGTTATTTAAAATGTTTCAAGGGTAAAGGTTTTCCTACATCCTGTCATACATAATGCATCAATTATTTTTTTTGTGACGTCACACAAAAATTGACAGTGTCATGTGACTTTTTACTTTGTCTGTTTGCATGACAAATGAGGGGAGTTTTTTTAACTACAAATGAATCATGTTAATTAATGCTAATTATTTTCAACACATCCAAACATGCTCATCCCCTCCCACGTCAGGGGTGCTGTATGGGCCACGTCATGGGAAATGAGGGACGAGAGTAAAGTTTTAAATGACTTTGACGTCTTTATTCTTCTGTTTTGAATGGAAATACAAGACTTACTAATTAGCTTGACAATTAAAGTTTGTTTTTTAAACTGAAGTGGGCTATAATATTTGTATCGTGAAATAATGACGTCATCAGTTGGGAAATGTTTCCAAGGATGAGAATATGGGAAACATTGGGCAATGTTTCTTGGTTATAATTTCCTGGAAATTAAATTTTGTTGGAATATTTAAAATTAAAAATATAATTACGGGTATTTGTGAAATACCTGTAAAGATCAAAAATAATAAAATAAATTAGGGGTCCAATTAAAAATAAAATCCAAACATAAAAAACTAAATGAATATCAGAATCCTCAAACGAAAGCGGCTTAAAAACTTCCACCTCTTCCTCTCCCAATCTCCAATAATTTTTCATTTTCTTTTTCTCCTCCCCCGGAAATCGGATGTCATCCCACTCCTCCCACAACCGATAAATCCCCGAACTAATTAAAATCCCCATTCTCTCCTCCATCAAATCCGGATGATGTTGATCAAGTCCTTGAATAATTCGATAATATTTAAATTTGATGAAAGAATCTTCGTCAATTTTCCTATTATGGAAAAATTTGAGAGTTGAATTTCGCGCCATTTCAATTTTAAATAATTCCCAATAAAACTCAAAATCCTTGACTGACATCATCATAACTGTCTTTCTTTGACTGAATTTTGTTCTAATTAATTTTGTCACGTGAGAAGTACATGGCCACCACGTGTTATTAAATGTTTTGGCCAACTGAATGGTCCCTTTGCATGACTCAATTTGTTCACAACCAGACCCCACAAATGGCGTCTCTCCCCATGTCCAATTGGGTGGACAGAGGGCGTGACATTGTGCCACTTTTTTTAGAAATTGTTTGTAAATTCTCGTGTCAAAATAAAAAGCAAAAACTTCATATCGAATTTTCATATCAAAAAGACCCATAAATCCCACCATTTGGTTCAAATGTTTGAAATTTAATTCGTCGAAACAATGTTCATTTGAAATGGTGGGCGAGGCAAAATAAATTTCGAAACCGCCATCATCAAAAAATTGTTGAGCGTACTCCCAACTCGTTTGAAATGGGTACTGGAGGGCATAGTCAGATTTAATTATTCCTTTATAGGCGTTGGTCAAGATGAGGCCCATGAGGAGCCAAATGGCCAGAAGATGGCGGTACAATTTTGTGAATTTTGCGTCCTCCCTTGAGTGCCCTACAAGACCCTGGGGCTGCTCAACTAAAATTTGATAGACCCAGAGGAGGGTCTCTAATGAAAATTGAATTGACCGCCATTTTGATTTTTTGTTGACCAAACTCGAAATTTTGACAAGGGTGAGAATGGCGCCTGTGAAAATGGTGGAAATGAGAAGAGCCCACCAGGTCAAGGGGTGAAAAGGGGTCGTGTAGATTTTCATGGAATCTTTGACCCTTTCGATCCCATCCCCAGTTATGAATTTTTGTGTCGATTTTCCTGTTAAAATAATTGTCATGAAAGAATTAAATTGAATTTGATCTTCTTCAAGATTGTCAATTATCAAGCTTAGTTCTTTGTACACCCGCTGGGCGTTTGAATGAGAATTTCGTTCAATGGCCGTCATGTTGAGCGCAAAAGTCATAAAATTTAAGGCTGATTTGTCCATATTCGTTGGATTCTCTCTTTGAAATGGTTCTGTGAAATCTTGAAGATGGCGGAGACGATCAGAATCGTCGCAGCCTCGATCAAAATAATGAACACAAACATCCTTGAGAACGACTGTGTGACCTCTGGCCACAGATTCTTTGTAGGTCATCATAAGGTCAGTGTAGCATGAGCTCTGGGTTTCATCATTGTCAGTGCAATTAAATTGAATAACAATTTTTTCTTTAAAACAGAGCGGACAAGTGTACCACCCTTCAGTGATTTGAACCACGGGGTTGAAGTTGTCAAAGGTCACAGATGACTCATGAGATGGGAAATTGAAAAAAATAAGAAATATTGGCGCGCACATATTTTCTCTAAAGAAATCAATATGAAAACCCATAGCCATTGACTCAGTGTTAGCCAAAAATTTTCTTGGATTTAAATAATCTTTTCCCGCCAATATTAAATTTAATTTTGACTTCACAAGTCCCTTATGTCTACCACTTTGCAAATTAAAATGGCGAGTATCCAAATAATTTTTTGGGTGTACAGCAGAATTGATGAGTCGAATTGAATTTATATTTGGTTTGAATTTTGATGAGAGAGTCACAATATTCACGTAACAATGGAGCCATTTTGGGTCAAATAAAATATTTAACGTTTGGGGGGATTTATGATGAAATAAAGTTAGATGTGAAATTATACCCAGAGGATTTTGAATAGAAGAAAAATAGTCTATTTCATTTAAGGTCACATTGAGGTCAAAGTCAAAATCATAGGCAGTATAAATGTTTGTGAATAAAATGGCACAATCGCCGATGTCTTGAATAAATGAATTCAAGTCTAGTTTTAATTTAATTGAACCAGGTGAAAATTCAATTAGAGTATTGGCCACTCTGATAAAAGATAAAAGAATTAAAAATATTTTATATAATGAAAGGATCGCCATTTTTTGTAATATTTAAATGTGATTTTCACTAGCTTTGGAATTTAATTGTCGATTCAGTTAAAGGATGGATAGGTAATACCTATTAGATATGGGGGTTTCTATGAAACTCAATAAAACAAAAAAATATATTTAATTATATTTGCTCATTATTTAGCCAAGTTGATTTATTCACAATCAAAAATGATAACACCTGCGTACATTTTAGGAGGGAATTTTTAAATTGATAATACGCAAATTTTGTGCCCTCTCAAAACTGATAGAATTAACAATAATAATATTTGTAAACAATATTAATGACATTATTTGGATCCACTTGTGTCCCTGAATAAATATTTTTTGTCATTTTTCACATGTAAAAATACAACTCAATGGCTACTTCAAACCCCGGCCATTGAATTTATTTGTCATATTTGTTATTCTATTGGACATAAAATAACAACAGATGTCACTTACTTGTTAAATAATCAACGTCTGATTTGTCAAAACTGTCACATTATTTGTCAGTGACAAATTGTCACACACAATTCTTACAAATATGTCTGCACGTTTTAATACTCAAAAATGTGTCATTTATTTTTTTGAGTCATTTTAAATGATCATGATCCTCGTTTGGTTTGTATGGCTTGGTTTATTTCTGCAAATTAAAATTGTTGGAGGTAAAAAATCATTTGAATTCATCCTACAATTAATTTCTCATCACCAGCAAATCCAAAACTTGAATCATATTTGTCCACCATTTTTCCATCTTTGTGTCAATGGCGACATTGAATTGTTAGAAAAGTTTCATGTCAAATTGGCACCAACCAAATTGGCTACAACTGCCGATGGCGCTAAAAATAATCGACGAAAATTTCTGAGATACTTTACAAAATTTCTGCCTCATTGTGAAACACAAATAATTATGGCGCCCAAAATAAATCAAACAGCGGCCATTTTATCAAATTCATGGGACAATCCAAGTGCCAATAGGAACCAGTACATTTTCATTGGCACCGGCAAACTTGAAATTGAGACAATTTTTAATTTACATGAAACCAAACGCTTGAAATACAAACACGGGATTTCACTTGACCTCGTCTTGACCTCTACCATGGACAATCAATTTTATTGGTCACCATCCAAGAAAGGAATTGGCCTGAAAAGCTACAGAGATCACACAAAAATATACAATCAGCGACTAAATTTCGCGACATTTGACCATCAACCGCATTACATCCATTCAAATGACCTCACCTTGGGGAGGTCATATTTCCTCGTAATGGCAATACAACAAAAATATAACTTGACCTTGAATCTGACCATAGCCAAAGCCACAAGTTTAGCCAAAAGTGCGCATGGGTGGTCGGGCGTTTTGCGTGAGCTGCAAGAAGAAAAAATTGACGGCGTTTTCACTGGGGGCATTGACCTTGCCCGCCATGAAGATTTCTGTGTGACAACGTATCTCTGTGACAGTCGTTTAATTTATTTTACTGCTCAGCCAATGAAAAAACTGAATTACACAGCGCTTTGGGCCCCATTTACTAAAATTGTTTGGCTTTTAATTGGTGTGTCTTACATGGTCATTTTGGCCTTAAATTGGATTTTGCACATGCGCAAAAAAAATGCCGTCACAGCAATTTCTATGGCTTTCATCTCCTCTACTGGGCCGCTGTTCACGCAGCCTGTGAGAGTGCCTGGATGGGCGCCAAGGTTGAAAATTGTAATAATTTTCTGGACATGCTCCTCCTTCCTCTTAAACAATTACTACAATTCAAAATTATTGGTGGCCATGACAAAACCCCTGGCTGAGACAATACCCCGCGATTTTGACCAAATTGCCCAAATATTCGATTACAAAATTTTTCTTGTTGGCGGGATGGGCGGGTTGGGTGACTCGTTTATTCAAAATTCGACTAATCCTAATTTTGTCTCATTGCGCCAAAGATTTATCAGGATTTCCATCAAAGAAGCCGCAAATTGCCTACTAAAAGCTGCGCTCCCTGGTAGTCGAAAGGTTTGTATAAGTTGGGAAGGATTTCTGTCTCCGATTGTAGCAGCCAATTTGACTTTACATGGTAAATCCGGATCGGATTTTTTTGTCAAGTCAAAACCAGCTTTGGCTGTTTTTGTAGCCAGTTTCTTGCAAAAAAGGTCAAAATATTTGGACCAAGTCAATTGGATTACTGCTTGGCTGAGAGATACGGGTCACGATGCTAAATGGATGAGAGATGTCAAGAGAGAAAATGAAAATATTGGGAGTCGTTGGATGCAAAAGGGACCATTTTCAGGGGATTCGGTCGGGACTTTGAGGAAAATTAAATGCTCCTTTGAGGATCAAGGGACCGTGTCATCATTGAAGTTTGATTTACTGTGGACCACTTTTTTTGTCTTGGCTTGTGGGTTGGGTTTAAGTTTGAAACGGTTTTTGTGGGAAATTTTGAAATTAAAGTAGATTAATTTAATTAAATATGGCTGACAATTTTATGCACCAATATCACCATTAAAAACGTTAGAATGTAGTCAATGCTCATGATATTAAATAAAACGTTTTAACATTTAATTTAAATTAAATTTCATCCCATTCATGTCCTCAATCTCTCAATTTTTTTTTATAAATGTCAACGAACTCCGTTTGATGAAGGTGACAGGTGACAGGGGAAGAATGGCAACTATTTTTTTGTTCTAAAATTGAAAGGGATCGTGATAATAAACAAAATTTTCTCAATAATTTTCTTTGACCTGCCACTCATATTTCATATTAAAATTGCAAAGAGAGGAAAAAATTATAATAAAACTATATAAAGCAATTTTGACCCTAATTTTTTTTATATCTTGAGTCACTGAAATTCACTCACACAAAAGTCCTCATCTTGTTCGGCAGTCACTTGAATTATTTTTCACCAGTAAAAATGTCGCCACTAATTCCAACTCCTTATTCTAACCGCCCTCGTGGCTTTTTACATTCCCACCAGTCACGAAATTGATTTACCCGAAAATTCCGACTCAACCTTGAGTGGGGGTCGAGGTGGTACATGTGGGAGTAAAAAATGTAGCGGATCCGAGACGTGTCGTAAAACATGTAGCCCTCGTTGTATGAGACGACGTGCCAAAGAAGAAAGTTGTCAACAACCCTTGAAATCTTCTGACTGTTCATTCTTACTATCGACTAAAGAAAAGTCTGCCGACTATCGTAAATGTTGCGATAGAAACTGTCAACAAGTGAACGCCACAGAATTCAAATGTTGCGCGTTGGCGTTCAGTGACTGTACATCAGACACACAATGTTGTGATAATCGTTGTAAAAATAAACAATGTTGTGTCGATTTGGGGCCATCTCCAGTGCCGAATGATAAATTTGCCGGCTGTGTTGATTCTAGTCAATGTTGTAAGAGAATCTGTTCGGTGACATCGGCCCTGTTGAATTCCGGAATAAAGAATAAAATTTGTTGTCTCGAGGCTGGGGAAACGAGTGCCAAAAAAGAGCATTGTTGTAGCGGCCAGCTAAACGGTGATGGGAAATGCTGTGTTGGCCTTGGAGAGAGGGTTTCCACTACGACAAATGAAGATGCTAAATATTGTAGTGGTAAAAGAGGCGCTAAAAATCAATGTTGTGCTGAAAGTACTACCGAAATGGCCGAATGTGATGGAGACTTGCAATGTTGTAACAATTAAGGGAGTGGAGGGTGCGAATCCGCCAGGGGTACGAATCAGCCACTCAGTTAAATTTAAATAGCAAAGGATTTATTGGTCACACGACAA
>JAQIVZ010003239.1:0-15120 GCA_034700945.1 Arrhopalites spinosus
TCGCAAGCCAAAGGGAAAGGGAAAGAGAATTCTCACGACTCTAAATCCAGCATAATAATTTGACAGAAAAAGTCTTTTACCTCTCATAAGTGTGGCACACGTTCCTTTATACATACTCCGAATTCCTCCCTCCTTGACCAATTTGACACCGCAATCCAATGGACCGGCATACTTAATGGCGGCTGCAGATTGACCTTGTTGAATCTATTTTTTATAGAAAAAAAGTCACAAAAAATGTATGGTTGATTTAAAATTGAGCTTGAAAACACAATTACATGTACGGCGACGACTTAAAATATGTAAATTTGTTTTGACTTTTCTGTGCCGTTTACTTAATAAATAAATGTTTGTAAATACTTTTCAACTAAGAGACGTTTCTATCCTCGACTATCATTCATATTTAAATGTATTTTCATTGTACACATCAAGTACCTGGAGTAAACATTTAATCCTTTCACCAGGAGTCATCACGACAGTTGTCATCACACCAGAAATTGCTCCAGCAAAGATCATTTGTAAGGCAGTGAGTTCTTCTTTGGGATCCTTTCCAGCAATAATTTGTTTTCCAACTCCATAGCCAAAGAAACTAAGGGCAAAAATAGGTGCAACCCCAACAATTGGTGCTCCCATTCCTTTTCATAAAAGAAAGTTGAACATTATTTCATCATCCTCCAGAGAATACAATATATAGCAAAGGGCTTTGAAATGTTTGTACCTTTATATAGACCACGGACACCTTCATGCTTGACAATCTTTGTGAAGCAGTCCCAAGTCCCTGTATATGTCGGTAATTTCCCAGGAGCTGCTTGTGGTTGCGTTTGGAGTCTCACCTAAAAAACGATTGACAATTTTAATTCATCTCCAATATCAAAACTTTGACTAGACTACTCAAATGATTTTTAACTTACCTTGATCGTGTCCAAAGGGTGACCAGCACTGACCAGACACACACCTCCAAAACCTCCAGCGAGGAATTGTTTAATTGGACTTACTTGAACCGGTTTACTCATATTTAATGTTAAAAGTCTTTCACTCTTTGTGTCAACTCAATTGACAATGAGAACGTGCAAAGGTCTAAAATCCAAAGTCCAATTTTTTTTAAATCTCGCGCTAAATTCTAGATTTTCAGTGGGAATTGTTGAACGATTTTTTTCCCAAAACAAAATATTTTTTTGAGAAAAGGTCATTCATATTTTAAATGGCTAGTGGGAGTCCATTGGAGAATTTGGAAGCCCAGTTGGAAAGTTTTATTGAAAATGTACGTCAGATTAAAATTATTGTGAGTGATTTCCAGGGACAGGGTCAGAATGTGTTCAATCAGAAAATGTAAACAAAATACAATTTTTTACACTCATGATTAGCGTTTTTTCATGTTTTGGTCATTTAATTGTATTGAATATTCTTATTTTAGTCAAACCATCGTCTCTGGACTCCAGGAAATAGACCGTGTGAAATCCCAGGTTCAAGATGTACATGTTCCTCTAGAAGTCTTTGAGTAAGTTGAATTACGCGATAATTTCAAAGTATGATTCATGTATCTCGGCTTAAGCATTTTGGGCATTTTATATTATATTTATTCGGGGTTCTTTTTGTAATGTACAGTTATATAGATGAAGGAAGAAATCCACAATTGTATACTAAAGACTGTATGGAGAAGGCTCTGAGTAGAAATGAGGCTGTCCGTGGAAAAATTGACGCTTATCGTCGCTTTAGAGCTCAACTCCTTGTCGGTGAGTGATTTATTTTAAAGTACGGAATATGTTATAACATTTTTATGAGAAACAAAAATTCATTGAAACTGTTTTTATGTTTTCAGAGTTGACTAACGTATTTCCGGCTGAAATGGCAAAGTACCGAGCTATCCGTGGAGATGAACGCTAAATTTTTTAAATATTTAATATGAAATGGTGGAAACAATTTTATACGTGAATTACATGATATTTATGTGAAAATCTTGTATGTATTATTAATTATTAGATAGGATTAGTTATCTCATCCAAGTCGATATGCCTAATATTTAATATTATTGACAATTATTGTACCCTCTCAGAACATGTAATCATGTTGTGTCCATTTTACAATGGATAATAATTGTTTAATTTACAAAAAGATTTTTTCGCTACTTACATTTTAAATTGTACAATTTTAAATATTTTGTAAATATATTATTATTCAGCGTAAGAGATGAATCATTTGTTTTTCATGGTGTTCCCTTTACATTGTCATAATAAATATTGTTTCATTATTGGCAATTGACATCTTCCACCGTAGTAATTTTTTTTATTACAGAGCATAATATAATGTTTACTTTCATGTTTAACAACGGTATCATAGTTTATTCATAATACTAATTTGGGATTAAAATTAAACTGGATGAAAAATAATGCAGCGTACATATGCTCATATTTGTTAGAGTAGAAATGGTTGAAAATCTGAATCTGGACACCGGGAATAATTTTGTGATTTTTCTAATTGTTCTGAAATCAACAAAAATAACGAAGTAATTTATATCAAGCATGTTACTTCTTCTGTCAACAATTTTTTAGAATTCGTTGACCTTTGAAGAAAATGGCCTTTGAAGTGGTCGCCTCAATTTTTGGTGTGAAGGTTTGTAAACGCACATAAATATTATTTGTTTTTAATAGCTGACAAAGGTGATCAGTTTCTTAATTCTATTGTTTCTATTTCACTATTTCCACAGAGCGATAGACAGCGGATTCAAAAATTAGTAGAACAGTACAAGGAATTCCGAGAGATTTTTAAAAGTAATCAAGAGGTCATCCAAGACTTTGAAGTACTGGAGAGTATAGCCTTTGATAATTATTTAGCCTTTGCCGATTCACCGTAAGTAATACTTTGAATTTATTGTGAAACATTAAAATTTATGTACCATTCATGCACCTATAATAAAAGTACATGTCGTTTTTGACAGGTCATCATGGTCTTTATCTAATCTCATGTTGATTTGTCAACGGGATGGGATAATCATAACTGTTGTGAGCATTTTTCGTGGTGTCATAAATTTGAGGACTTACTGGAAACAAGAAACTAATTTTAGGATCATCTCAAACCTCACAAGTACCTTAATCAAATTTACTCTCTTTGTAAAAGATTTTGTGACTAAATCTTTTCCTGAAATTGAGGATGTAACCGATGGAATAGAGTAAGCCTTGATTTTATATCCCAACTTTCACTTTGAAAAAAATTATTTTTCACACAATCCTAATTAATTATTTATGAAAATATTTTTTTATTCTGTAGGCAATTGATTACAGAAGCAGATGATTACGTTAAAAAAGTGTGCAAGATCCTTATAATAATCATACACAAAATTGTGTTTACAACTGATGCTATTGAGAAAGATTTTCCATCAGATGAAGAGCACAAAAGTAGATTAGATTTTGGCATTCGTGGTCTCGCCAATCTGGATGAGGAGAACGCTGCTGTAAGGGTCTTATATTTAATATATATATATTTATATATATTATGTACTTGATATGCTTTGATATATATCTTAGTTTTAAAGTTGTTTTTGTATTCATTGTAGGTTTTATCCGAACAAGCAATTATTTGCGCTCTCCGGTGCTCATTTACACTAATACTCTCTTACAGTATGTTGTCATCATCTGACAAGAAATATGAAGAATCCATACTTACATCCAAGGCGGAGGATTTGCAGAATTGTTTGCTCAACCGTTTGTCTCAATGTGAAAAGGCCAGTGAAACTTTCAACACCAAGTTCCAGTAAGGAAATTATCATATTTCTTATAAATGCACAAGAATTCAGATTAAATAGCCAGGTCATTTGAAATGTACTCTACAATTTTTATACAGAGAACTTTTGCAAGTCCGGACTGAAAGTAAAATTGTTACTACCGTAAAAGGTATATCAATTCCACGTGAATTACGATTCAGCTCTGAAGTGAAGCTCTATGAAAATACAGTGGATATGATTAATCGAGTGTCTGAAATGATGTCCATTTTACAAAATATTCGTTCAGATTCTATCAACATAATAACAGAAAAGTCAAATAAAAATCAAAATGATGATGACAATCAAAATTCGTCTTTATCAACTAATATTCTACACCTTCAAGATTCAGGAAATGATCTAGATAAAAAATTGCAATGTTTCAATACCTTCATGAAACTACAGAGTCAGATAATTGCCAAAATTTGTTCTGAAAAGTCTCTCGATTTGAAGAAACCTATTGCTCCTCCTATAAAATGTCCAAGTGAACACCAAGACGATGAGTCAGTTGATGAAACATTAAATGAAAATTCTAGTGATCAAGTTGGTGAGTGTATTTATTATGGAGGAGCTCATAATGAGGCTGCCGACAAAGGTCATCAAAGGGAAGGCATATACGATGAGGGGGTGGATGAATTATTTGAATTAATCACATACAATGAAGTAGATAATGAACGTCCAATTGACAATGACCAAGTTGGAGATCCTGAAGTTGAAGAAGCACGACAAGTTGTCCTTGAACAATTGAAAACTGTTCTCAAACCTCGTCATGATATTATGAAAACAAGAGAAGAAGAAGCCTATAAAAGGGCTTATGGTGAACGGCCTGTGCAAGAAGAACCAGAAGAAGAGGAAGTGACAGTCAAAAAAGTGAAAAAACTATGTGTAGAAAAAGACCTAAAATGGGATGAGATTAATTCGGAATCTGACGAGGATGAGATTGAGGACCAATTTATTGAAAATGAAAATAGCATGTTTTCTTCTGATTTTAAAAATCGGATTGATTCTATCTTAAAAAAGGGAGCTGGATCAAGTTATTAGAACCAGGTTTTTATGCCATTTACAATATTTTGTCTTCCTTTAAAAAAAATTAAATACAGAATATGTCTCTGTATTTTGTGTGCTATGTTTTTACAGTATTAAGCTATAAATATAAGTACAATTGTACAATATATATATTATATAAAGCTAATTTAAAAATCGCAATCGCCCTCTAACCAAGCACAATTTTATAGACATAATTTATTTAGAGACATATTCAATAAATGTCTACAGTTGTATTTTGAAAAATAAAATCATGAAACGGACCACATCATCACTGTATACAATTTACTCATCTATTGATATGTAATAACAAATGGGAAGTTATTGTAAACTTGAAGAGAGTCTATTCAAAAGTAGACATTAAGAAACTTGCATGTGACTGTATGAGAGAATGACAAATTGGCAGATGAACTTGAACAAAAGTTGATTGTGTAGTCACTGCATTTGAACCATTACTTTTACTGTAATATCAAGGTATGAATATTTGTACGTTTACTACCAGAAAAATGTATGGGACAGGTGGTTGTCGTACGCAAGAGACAAAACAGGAGGGCAGAGAGAGAGAGATTGCATTCAGATTATGTTCAAATGATCAAATGGGCCACGTGCACTTCCGGTAACCAAGAAATTTGATCCCAGAATGATGATGGCTTAGAAACGGTAGAGAGAAAAACGAGTCTAACCGTACCAGCAAGACCGTTCTCTCTCTTCATATTACGCGTGCCTTATTGTTGGTCGAATCAATCAGCTAGTCCATTATTATTTTTTTTGGTACATGAAAGACTAAGCAATTCTTCTTTCTCTCTGTCCACATCTTCTTTTTTTCATATAAGGAAAAGGAAACGTAACTGATTTATAAAAGTTTGACATCATCGTCATCCCCATGTACTTGTGACATGAATAGAATTGTCTGAGAACACACAACTTGTCAATTGTCCATCACGACTCCCCATAAAAGCACCTTATAATCACTCTCTCAAACTTTTATACCTTTACGAGTATCTAACTGATCAGCTTTTTAGCCGTCACATGTGTCTACAAGAAATAATAGTGGGGTATACAGCTATGCTATTTTTATTCCTTTCATTTTCCATTCCATCAGACTTTGTCACAAAATGCATAACTTTTAACTGTCTTTCTTTTTCATTCTTGGATACAGAAGCCATCAGTACCATGTACATTTTAGCTGGTAGATTTAGTACTCTATTTTTTTTTGGTTTTGGTTGAAAATTATATACATTTCTCTCTTCTCTCATTTGGGGATGGGGACTCTGAATAAAGATGTTGAGCGTTAGAATCTGATGGATGGAGAATGAAATAATGATTTTCCGGAAAATATGATGTACATGAAAGGCTACTTACATGAGAGTATAGACAAAACAAACATGTGTTCGTTTTTTTGAGTCTTTAAGAGAGGAGAAAGAGAGAGTCTCTCTCGAGGGATTGTAAGACAACATTGTCGACGTATCCACTCACTTGATATAGAACTCGTATGTACACTCACTTGACAAAAGTACATTATATTCATAGTTTTCCCCTCTACATCACCATCCATGTCATCATTCAACATATGTACAATTTTTGTCTTTTTCTACTACAGACTACAAGTTAAAAGATTCCTACAAAACAACTATTATTATACAAAAAAGAAACATTCCGTTATTCCGTGAATGAAAGCTCTCTCTCTTATATTTCTTGATTACTTTTTTCCCTTGTATAAAGAAACAGTTTTGTAATAAGCATCTTTGTGTTCTGTAGTAGAGACGGAGGATATAAAAGGATACAATGAAGAAATGATCTTGAAGTATTTTAGAGTTAAAAAGTCAAATAGACCATGTCATGTGGACTATAGTTGTGGCTTGAATGGGAAAAAAGTAACAGTCGAATGTTGACATATCATCCACATTTCCCTTTCTCATACTCATATCCCAAAGTTGCATCGTTTTTCTTTGAAGAATTCCAACGATAGTCTTCTTTTCTTTATCATGTCGTTTTTGAGGGGCGACTATAGATAGATTTTCATTCACTTAGAAAACACATCAAAATTAATGACTACTATGGTTGACCTTAACTTTATGCATATTTTGTGGTTTAACTTTAGATACAATGTTCAACTCTATAGTGATAAATGTAGAAGGGCTAGTTTGGTTTATTTCTGAATATAAACTGTCCATTCATGACTGACTGTATAAAATATATTCAACTTTTAATATACTGACCCTGACTACAGGGGTGAGTGAATACTGGAGAATTTAAGTTAGACCATGATTGACATTGTGAAAAAAAAGTAATTTTAAATATTGAAAAAAAGATGGGGAGGAGAAGGGAAGAAAAGGTACATGGATTGGCGAAATCCCACGAGATTTTCTCTCTAGTATATAATCTATTATATTATATTTGTGAGTGGTGATGAACATGGTTCAGAATGACGCCGATGCATTTTTTTTCAGTACACATATTTGCCCAACTTGTACGGTCCAAGTCGATGGAATGGAGAGAGGCTTTGTGTGACTCGGGAACCATTGCTTGAAAATTCAAGTATTTGTAGGACGGGGTAATGGAAAGTGGGGCTGTATGGGCAGCAAGTGGATGATATAAATGGTATGAAGGCAAACATTTACAGTTTGTACATGTATAAAATTTATAGATGTATAAAACCTTATACAGATTATATACTTAACTCTCCATACACACGTACCCCTTGACTGTCGTCCTCAAGATAGTTTCCTATTTTCTACTTATAATTGCATTCAATAGAGATGCAGTTTGTCCACAAACTGCTTGTACTTTTTGTACTCACCTCCATCATCCATCTACTTTCAACTTGTACATATACATACTATTGATGCTCTTTAATATATTTTTTTTCAATATCAAATCCATTTCTCTCTTTTTTGTCTGCTTTTTCAACAATTTTGCAGGAGGACCGGCACCCCACCAAAAACTCTATTAGATACACTTTTCTTGAAAAAGTTTGTGGCAAAAGAATATAATTCTGAAGGTCTTTTTTTATTGTCAGATAAATCAACTCCATCATAACCATACAATGTATCTGTGTGTGTGTAGATTTTAATATGTAATGTAGATATATTCTAAATTAACATGTTTTACATAGTCGGGTAAAATTCAACTTAGGGGCGACACATTCTTGAGCGTTATCTCTAATTCACGGCATTTTTCTGAGTCTCC
Source organism: Arrhopalites spinosus (assembly GCA_034700945.1). Lineage (NCBI taxonomy): Eukaryota > Metazoa > Arthropoda > Collembola > Symphypleona > Arrhopalitidae > Arrhopalites > Arrhopalites spinosus. The sequence goes on from JAQIVZ010003239.1 coordinate 7,985, forward strand.
ATCACCCATATCAACGTTTGCTTCAACATTGAAAATGCATGTAAAATGTTCACTTTGTAACTGAGAATATTCTACGATTGAAACTATTAAAATTCATTTTGTTGTTTCTCTCTCACTACTTAACAAGCATCAGTAAAGTGCTCTGACAAAGTCTAGTTTTTGTTAGGTAAAGATGGAAGTTCCAGCTAAGACTAAGGAGGATCAATCAAATGGCAAGGACAAGAAGAAAGGGGTAAAGGGTAAGTTAAATTTAAAATTAAAAATATTTTATTTCTATCAATTAAAAAATGGATTTTAAATATTTCATACATTATTTCAATTATTTACAGACTTTTGTCGTCCAAATAAATTCTTCAAGACTCGTAGAGGAAAACAAGTTGATCAGCAAGTGAAGACTGAGATTGATGAACTTCACTTGTTACAAGGAACCTTTAAGAAATGGATTGATCATATTACCCATGAAACGGTCACCTCTTACAGTCTCGTATCCGATGATTTTTTCCAACGACCTTGTTCATCCTCATCTTCATCTTCGTGTGAAGATCAAAAGAAAATAAATGTCAAAAAGTCTTTGATGAAAACCCACTTGGAATTTTTTCATGGGATTCAAATTCAAGGAAATTCTCGTGGATTTGTTTCAAGTCATCTCAGACACAGTGACAAAATCACAATGATGTCTGGTCCACGTCCTAAAACTATTCAAGAGAAAATGGATATTGAAGCCAAAGTAACAGCAAAGAAGAATAGGAAGGCAGCAGCCAAAGCCAAATCTCCTCGTCTCAACTTTAGTAACTTATTCACTAAGAATGAATCAGAATAGGTAACAAAATACATTTAAAATTTATTTTTATTATGTATTTTTTACAATGTTTCATCATAGACTTTTTGTTTATCTTCAAGAATATAATATTGTTATTATTCAATGCATTTATCATTCTGTTTCAACTATTTTCTACTACTACTGAAAAGTAGTACATACATAATTTGTATTACAAAAATATATCGTAAAAAATTTATTGTTGTTGGAGATAAAAGTTGAATTATGTAGACAAAGATTTGTTTGAGTCGTGTGACAAAATAAATCATCAAACCCAAACTTTCACCTGAGCTCCTCTCATTTCCTGCATCAGTTTTTTCCACTCACGTGTCCTGTCATGACAGCCAAATTTATTTCCAATTTGTCAAATTTAATTTATCTTATTTTTTAAACTACTATTCATCACCCCCTGGGTTTGTCATTCATCATAATCTAAATTAAATATACAAGCAATTATTTATTTCACTTTTGTAGCACATGAGACTTTTTTCCTATTTAAAAATGACTAATTAATTAGACTTTGGTGGCTGGATAAAAAAAAGCCTTGGTCTCTTAATAGCAAGTGGGAGCAAGTCGGTGTCTCTTTTAAACAACTTGAAAGTTTAAAGGGAAGACTATAAAATCATTAAAGTATAATAATAATATACATACAGCTATAAAGTTTTTTTTCTATTATTATTAAATATTCGGCTAGACTAAGATAAAGGAGATATAAAGTAAGTTGATTCATGTATTTGTAGCCTGAGTGAACAATTCATATCTGTGCATATAGGAATGCAGTCTAGCATTAAAATTGAAGAGGAAAAGATCTCCGTGTAGTTTAATTAGTCAAAGGGAATTAACTCCTTGCTTGTATTATGATTACATGCTTGAATAGACACACAGACACACTACAAAGGAAGAATAAAGCAAGAGCCATCACTTTAATTAAGCACAATTATTATATCATCTCTCAACCTCTTCATTTATCCGCCCCCCCCCCCTCTCTCAAAACTTTATTTTTCTTGTAATCATATTTATACACATCTCTATTTCACCTTCGGGTGTCTACTTTCATAATTTTGTACTGAATTATATAACAACTCCATTTATAATCGTTTTCTACAAACTACATATTGTATGTACATGTTCCAACATGCTTGTTCTTGTTCCCTTGAAATTAAATCGATAAGAGTTTTGTATATTTACATAACTATTAATCCAATGGATTAATGTCAATAATACATGTTAGACTAGTCAAATGGAAAAAGTTGAGTCAAAAGACACCTCTCTCTCTGTCTGTAGGGGGAATATAAATGCGGAATGGTGAAAAAAGAAAGAAATGGAACAAGAAAAGGGGGCTGAGGTACTTGAGAGTGTACACTTTGTCCTTTGACAGGATTGAGAATGAGAATGAGTTTTCTCCCTTTTTTTGATTTTAAAAAAATGGGTTTGAGTGTGAACATGGGTGATCCAACTAAACTAAACTACCAATTGACATGATTAGGATGGATTGTACAACTTTTTTTTTGGTGGATGGTAGTACATAAGCTCCCGAGAAAATCCATTAAAGTGAAACAAATAGCTTTCGGTGATTCTGAAACGATAAACAAATATAACATCTCCCTATGTAGAGAAAATTGGGACTCGGCATGAAAGGCTTATTCTCACTACAGTCTCTCTCTCTCTCTCTCCATTCATTTGCTCATTCATTGATTTTGGTCGTATGTGTCCTCTTATATTCTTCTCTGTACTTTTGGGTCTATAAAAACCTAGTCTCAATGGAACTTGATGTTTACCCTCCTGTCTTTTTCCTCCCCTCAGGTTTTTTTATTTTTTCTTGTTTCTTTTCATTTTATTCAATCCCTTCCATTCTCATCCTCCTCCACATTTTATCCTTTTCAGCCAAAAAAAAATATTTGTGGTATTTTGCATGAAAAAATAGACAAAATATTTGAGTTGTTTCTGAATACTCAAATAAGAATGACATAAATTTAAATGAGACTCGGGTTTAAGATGGAAGACAATGATAAGGAAATGGAAAGGGACGCCGCCGTGTCATGTCGGCGTTAATATTACACGGCTGTGTCTTGTGAGAGTCAGTGATGGATGAATAGCTAAGACGATGATTTTGAATGAGTACTTTGAAATGGATCCGTCATACACACTCCTCACAAGCTAATAAATGCTACATCCATTGTCTGTGGATAACCACAACCAGTCATCATATCTTGTACAGATTGCTTCATCAAACAAATACTATTCTCCATGTTTCTCCATTTCAGAAAAGGTTCTCCCTCTCATTATACAAGAGTTGTTGTACCTGAAAAAATCCTTGTTATTCTCTCATTGTCAAATTTTTAGCGGACAGCTCAATTCTGGAAGAAAACTTACATCGAAAATAAAAAGGGAATCAAGTGATGCGCACTTTCATGTACAAGTACATGTCTTATATGTACAAAATATGTTGTAATCTAATCAACTGTGCATGACTAACTACTTGATTCATGTAAACACAAAAAAATTGTAGACCCTTCATTTGAACACCTTGCCCTCTCTCTTGCCCTTCCAAATTTAATCGCGGTTCGTGGGATTGGGATAGTTCACCCTCAAAAAAAGGAGAATATAAAAATTGTAATCCATTTAATTACATGAATTCAATAACTACAATTTTGAATAGAACAAGACTCTGTCCACTCATCTTAGTTGAAAGAAGATGTCTAAATCTTGAGATCATATTCTTCGTGACATGGAAGGGAAATCCATTCAATTCCTTGTCGTGTGTACTTGTATACAGTTGCTCCAATAGAAGGGGGCTCAACTTGTTATGGTGTGTAGTCAATAGAGTGGACAATGAAAGGTGGTTTATGAAGAAAACAAGGATGGTAAAGCAATATGTAATCAAAGTGGCCAACCAATTAGTTTGTTTGAAGGATTTTTGAGACGTTACTCTTCATCCATGTAGAAAAACTTATGAGACAATTGAGCCAGACCCAGCGGCTTCTTCTTGTTTTTCCTTTCCTGCGGTTTTCTCTCTTTTCTTTTAAAAAAAAGGAGAGGAAAAACCGGCCACTTGAACTCTTCAAAAATCTGTAGGAAGGGCTCTGTCAAGCATTGGGAGGGTACATAAGTTGTGAGTCTTATATGGCCTTAGACTATAATTATATAATTATGTATATAAAACCACCATTCCATATTTTTACGCTCATTCATCACATCGCTTCTCTGCCTTCTGTGTACCTAATCCATATTCATATATTATTATTCCCTTTACATGCCTTATCCTCTTCAGTTCTACTCTTTTCTTTATACATTTCCTCTCTAACCCATGCTATGAAAATTATTCAACCAAATCATTTAAATTCCCCATGGTCCTTCCATTTTTAGAGACTCGAGCAATTTCTCGGCAAAAAATGTCTTCCTTCTTAAGAATGAGATATGAGAATCAATGAAAATCTTGTACATTTACCTAGTAAAAAATTGCTTCAAGTTGCTTTTTCAAACATTTTTTGCAATATACTTTAATTTACGTACATTTTCAAGAATATTTATTCATTTTGAGACTTTTTTCTGCGTAGAATGACTTCTAAAAATATTTTATTAAAATGGCTAGCCAAAATTAATTGTAAAAATAAGGGAGTGAATTGTATAAAAAAGGGCTGTGAAATTGCTCATTGTTTTCCCTGTTTGAGGTTTTTCCAATTGATTGACTCGTATAAAATAAAATGGAGACTATATGATTGTCATGAATGGGAATGGGGAGGTGATGATTAAAATGTGAGTGGTTGTCATGATCATTTTTTCATGGTGGACAAAGTATGAAGGATTCGTTGTGTAAATGTTCCATGTGATCTGTGACTTGAGCTGTGGATCTGTACATGATGTTGGGAGAGGGAGAGAGAGAGCTGTTTTTAAATCTGTAAAAAGGGCATAGTAGGGACTAGCGGGTGTTGATATCGGTACTCCCATTCTTCCCTGTGAAGAGTACATAAGAGAACTTGCATATGGTTTGTTCATGTCCACGGGATTTTCAGCCCATTGTTGAATGAGAAAAGGGAGTTGTGGATATATAATCATACACAAGTATTCCAACTCTATAATACACCTCTCTCTCTCTCTCTCTCTCTCTCTCTAGAGAGAGTCTAAACTGGAAAAGATGATCAATGTGGCTACTCTTTTTTTGAATTGTAGAGTACACATCCGACCATTCGTCAGAAAGGAAGGAGAGGGGCAGGGATGAACTGTCAAAGTGTATTAGGTAATTTTGTTGTTCACTCTCAATAGCCAGAGAGAGAGAGAGCGAGTGGATTTAAAAAAAGTAGAGGGCAAACTGTGGACTGAGAATCTCCTCCAAGTTTTCCAGTCTCTCCATGAAACTGACAAAGTGTAGAAAAGTACCGTGTGTACTTTTTTCCATGTTATGTAATGGAAAAACATGTACTAGCTCAGCTATTTGAAAAATATACACAGAGATTTATAAGAAGGATTAGTGTGATGACACGGGACAAGAGGGAAAAAGCTCAAATCTGATCTTTTGCACGCTTCAACTCAAGCTCATTCAACCATTTATTTTATTATCTCTTTTTTTTCTCCCTTCACGCACTTTACTCTCCTCACATTCAATGACTGTAGACACATTCTGTGGAAGAAAATGTTTAAAATAATCTTGACATTTTCTTGTTAAATTTAATCAATAATTTGTTCAAACTAAAATTCACAAACTACAAACTTTTCCTTCCAGAAAACAAGGACACAAGTTTTTGACAAGATGACAAAAATTGGTAAATAAACAAAGTTGTTGTAACTTGTGATATCTGTTATGTAGGATGTAAATATTTATATGGAGAAAACTAAATGAAGGATATGGGGGATTGTTGAATGTTGTTTAGAAATTGGAAAGAAGGGGGAGGGGATAATATTTATTATGGACAAGTTGTCCGGATGGTGTTGGCCTGTATTGGTTTTCCATGGATGATGATGAGTGGAGACAAAGGGATGGATGTGTGTGAAGTCAATGGAGAAAGGAGGAATGGGGAAGTGTCAAACCGTCAAATTATTCAAGCTTTCAACTCTTTTTCAAGGAGGACTGTGCAGGATAAATGGACATGCACACACAGAGTTTTAGTTATACAAGTCGAACGTGTTATTAGGCTAAGTGAGGGATGATGAGCCTTCTTCCTCTCTCTCTCTCTCTCTGTCTGTCTATTCGACTCCGTCCCTATTATGCTCGTTGACAAGATCTCGATCTCCTAATAACTTTCCCCTTTTACTCTCTCTCTCTCACGACTCACGACAGCTTTTTCACCACAAAAGATGAATAGCAACGCTTTGTAATTCATGAGATGTCTTGCAAAGAATTGAAAAGTTGGTTTCTCTCCCTCTTGGACTTGTTCATCTTCTTCAGTACAGAATCTTCCTCATTTTTTGCTCAACTTTTCTATCTCTATTCTCCTACTCTTGTACCTCCAACTTTCCGACTATATTTTCCCTTTTTCAAAGACGTACAAGTAGACAGTTGAGAAACACCTACCACTGAACATCCTATAGAATCCCTCTTTCTCTCTCTCTTCATTTCGAATCAATATTTGTTGTACATGCGTCCATGTCCATGCTGAACTAAAAACTACCATTTGACATTTTTTTATTCACTCGTAGAATTCTTCAATTATTTACACATCTTGACCTCCACTCTTTCTCGAAACTTTAACGTCTTTTTCTTTCTAGTTAAAATAACATGTTTTTATCTTAATTACAATAATTAAATATAATCTACAATTAAAAAATTAAATTGACATTTTTTATTATAGAAAATGAAGCATAGTGTATGCAAGTAGAAAGTTGCCTATTTGTATTTGCATTGTAATCCACCCTCTTCCCTCAGCAAAATCAGCAAAAAAAGTTTGTCAGGTGGTCGACATGATGAGAATCACAGCAGATGACGAAGAATCTTTGTAAATTTTGAAGCGTGTGTGAGTAGAACAATAAAAAAAGATGAGAATGGAAATTATTGTGATGGTGAGATTGTTCCAACTTCCAGGAAAAGACTATTTGAATTAATTTTTTTTGTCCCACCTTTGATACAGATGAAATACAGAAGAGATCATTTTGGTTGAAAAAAATTCCACATAATTTTCATATCTCTTTCACCTCATTGTACACACAAAGAAAATGATTTGGGAATTTAGTTTTCATTTGATTTCCCTGGAAATCTTATCCAGGTTCCAGATTGCATGAATACAGATAGTACATTGGAGGAAATTCACACATACGAGGGGAGATCAAAAAGTAATGATTATGATTTTTTATCTCGGTTCCTTGTAAACCGATCACCAAGATATTT
>JAQIVZ010003240.1:0-15119 GCA_034700945.1 Arrhopalites spinosus
CACTTTTTGCCAGTGGCTGCCGGTGGCTGCCACTGTCCGGCAAAATTTTGATTCGGACGGCAGATGGAACACTCTGGTGTCGGATCTTTTAACCCTAGTCAAGGCAATGCTGCTATATTTGTAGCAGGGTGTTGTTAGGCAAATTAATTTGTAATGAAAATTTCGTCAAAAAAATTTGGGAATTTTTGTATACCTCAATCAACTCAATAGCTACAAATATAAAAATTCTCAATGTTTTTTGACTATTTTGTTTTCACTCAAAAAATCGAGGAAAAAAATTTTCAAGATTTTTCCTGTGTATTTTTTTGAAAATCTTGACACCGGGCTCAGGTCATAGAGCGTAATATATGACTTTTTCTATGCCAAATACCTTGCTACAAATGTAAACCGGGTCAGCCTTTAGTGTGATTTTTTTTGATCAGCCGGACTAGGGTTAAGTTGGTTCGGAGCTGACTACAAAACTATTCAGCGACCGAAAATACTCTTTCAATTTTTACACTGATAGGCTTAATTGTGAGCAAACAATTTTTTGCTGATTGCAAAAGCGACCCTAATTGAGGAGTTTCCTCCAACAAATTCATAAATATTCGATTGTATTCAACTTCTCTAAACTTTAATTAATTAAATGATCAAAAGTTAATCCAATTTCTACATTAGTTGTGACAACTGGGGGCAGTACCATGTTAAAAGAGTTTACTTAAATAGTGGCCTTGATTGTGACCACCATTGCCGAGAGAGCTACATTCAAGTTTACATCTCTCATTTTAACCTCACCAGCGAGAAAAAAAGTCATGTCTTTGCTGAAAAATACTAAAAAAAGCTTTCAAAAACTACACATAAAATAACCAAAAAAACTTGGTTTTTAACCACTTAAAAACCGGTTTTTCGGTTATTTAAAAATGGCCAAAAAACCGGTTTTTCGATTAACCGGTTAACCGGTTTCCAACCCCTAATCGGGATTCCTGTTCTTTTGGTTTTATTACGATTTTTTCTTTCATAAGTGCAATACGAGTGGTATGAAGTTCCTTAAGGCTTCAAAACTTCATATTTGAATAGTTATGCTCATAATAATTTAATGACCAGTCCATGTTGGTGTGCCGGATTTTTGGTATCATCCCAACATTTTGTGAGCAAACCTTTTGCAAGTTGGGAGAAACTGGCATTTTAATGCTCATGTCTAAATTATGTTGGGGTTCTTTTACTAATAATTAATTTTTGCATTAGCAAGAGCTGAAAAGGACTTGCCTGAGGTCACATTACGTTTTCAAATCGTGAATTAAGATAATTCAAACGCACTCAGAAGTATATGATCCTAATAAAATGAATCGGGAAAACAGAAGATCTCGTGAAAATAGCTCTATAGCCCTCCTGGAACACCTCGGAATTTCTTTTGAGTCATTTAGTTCTAATAAAACTAGTAAAAGTTTTCATGAATGGTAAAAAATGTATCGAACATCGGGAAAATATGACCATTTTGAATCCCGAAAATCCTGGGATTTTCAAAATCTTAATCCCGGGATTTCGGGATCCAAAAAATGGTCCAAATTTCGGGATTTCGGAATCCCGGGATTCAACCCCTACCACGGAATTAAAAAAAAAAATTTTTGGCTACGGAAAATTTGTTTCTAGTGACAGATTTTACCTATTGGACAAAGCAACGACCTCAAAATCACCACCAAAATATTATAATTGAATATTTTGTATAATAATTATAGCTTTAAATTATTTAGCTATAATTTAATGATCAAAAATTCAGTCAACATTTTCTTTGATTTGTGTATGCTGGAAAAATTTTGAAACTTGTCCTGTCCTCTTTGTACTCATAGTGAAATTCCCAACAAATATTAAGAAGTATATTTTCATTTTTTGCACTAGAGTTTAGTTTTGATGTATAAAAACAAGTTCCAGTCTGACCCATAAAAAAGCACTAGAAATTTGGACCAATAGAAAATAAGCTGTAAAAGTGAGGCAAGGAATTAAGAAAATTTTGCTCGAAGTGGGCCTTCATTGGGCAACAAACTGGACAAGTGTTCAGGTGACCCTGGTCTTAAAATGTTTAAAGTAACGAGACAGACGGCGAATGAATTGATGCCAAAATAAACTAAACCAAAAATATTTCCCTTGTTTTACCAACCTTCCCTTGCAAGGGTCCTATCTCAGAGACAAAGACTGCCTTGTCTTTGAGGTAGGACCCATCCAACTCATGATATGACAAAAAACAACTTTAATTCGAAAATTAATTAATTTTAAAAACTTAAATACCTCAAGGCAATTAAAAATATGTTTTAACAACGAACTCTGATAAATGAGGGCAAAGTAAGCGACTGAGAATGCATGTAAACGATCCCATTTGACATGAGTCATGTCACATGACCTTCCGCAACTCCCAATGACATGAGAGTTACATATTCTGAAAGCCCATGAAAATTGGGTCATTTCAGTATTGAAATATTTTTGGGAGGTTGACGGCAATTAATTTTAAATTTAATTGTAATCAAAAGAGTATGTATTGTGTATGCAGTTTGACGGTATGGGTGGAGCTAAATCCCCCCCCCCCTCATTTATATCACGGTTTTGTTATGACGGAAATATTTTATTTGCATTTCTTTTGTAAAAGTTTGAAAAACTGTGTTTAAATATTGGTTCGTGATGACAAAAACAATAGAATTTAAAACAATAGAGTACCTGGCCACATTTATGCCTTGAAATAAAAGTATTAGAGATGATTATCAAATTATCACCTACATATCACAACGCAAGCTCCCCTCTGTGGTTTTATTTTTTTTGTCAGCAAAAGGAGAAGTCATTTATTAGTCTTTAGTCACCTAACGAAAAGTGACCAACAATCTACCAAAATTAAAAGTGACAAAACTGATGTAGTTGGGAGTGGACATGCGTTCTAAAGTTGAAAAATCCCCAATTTTTATCCCCACTCCTCGAATTCCTCGAATCCCCTTTTGAATTTTCAGTGCCTGAGAGTGAGAATGCCAGGGGAATTGTTTGAAGGCAGTCAAAATTTGGGATTTGATGGTCTCGAGGGAACTCTAGATCCTGAATGCTTCGTCATATATGACTGTGATTGGCAGAATTCCATCCATGACCAACATGACCCCAAAAGAAACGATAAATGGATCTCCTGAAAAATAATGCATGCCAGATGCCAACAAGACGACAATTATGTGTGGGAACACCGGAATTATGCTGTTTTTTGAAAAAAATTATGCTCCAAAATTTTGAAATTATGCTTTTCAAAATTTAAAATTATACTTTTTATGCTTTTTTGTTTTTTGAGTCGGTTGTACCAAAAATTCACAATTGGCTCTTAAACAATCAAAGGCATCTAGGGCGGGTTCAAGAGTTATTTTTGTTTACACGACGAAATGTCTAATTCCAAAATATCTAATGGACAGAATGTCTACCCCATAATGTCTAATCCAAAATGTCTAATGACCAAAATGTCTAAACTTTAAATTTAATTATAATAAAAAGAACGGAAATTGACTTGGCACTACTAGGTTGTACAATGTTAAATAATTTATTGTTACAAATAATGTTTGACGCGTCAAATGACCAACACAGATAATTTTATTGACCTAAAAATAAAAGATGAAGAAATCCAAAAAAATCTTTGAAGTTCAGTTGTACGAATTTGTCATTTTTCGCCCCTTCCGTATTTAACGGAGAATTAATTATTCTCAAGCCAATTAGCAAATTTTAATGAAACTTTTAATTATTATAGTTGTTATTAAGTCCCAAGTTCATGTTTATCACTTAATTTAATTAAGATGTGTCTTTTTTGCATGCTTTTTTCACCGCTGAAACTTTCCATTTCCGGATTTGGAAAAAAGCGTCAGTAATAATTACTCCCAACATGCTACTTCAAAGTACCAGTCATTATTCCATTTTTGTTACAATATAAAATAGCACTAGAACTGCATGAGGGACATAAATGTTTTAAAAATTAAGTTGTTTTTTTATTGCAAGGAGATTTGTTTAGTTTTAGTTAAATAACAACTTGTCATTTTTTACTTCAAAATATTTGTTTACAACTATTGATTCATTGAAATTAAATTATTTTATTAAAATTGATTTGAAATTAAATTGACTAATAATTGCTGATTCTGAATTTAAATTTTAAATATAGTCGGGCGAAGTAATGTTTTATCGGGGAATGCTATTAAATAAGCGGGATTTTGTATTATTTTGTCGGAGATAATTTGTCGGGTGAAGTATTAATTTGTCGGGGAAAATTTGTCGGGGCGACGTATTATTTTGTCGGGGTATAATATTTATTCCATTGTTCATTTTTTTGCATAAGCAGACAACTTGCGACTTGAAAAGATTTAAATTTGGTGCCAAAAAGACACTAAAATAGTAGCAAAGGAGTTACAATTCTATAATTGAAAGTCAATTTCGTGATACATGATCTTAAACTTTACTATTTAATTGTTTGTTTAAGGAAAATACGTTGAAAAAATGCAATTTCTGAATTTCGAGATCCCGAGATTGACATAAATCAAATAAAAAAATATTGCGAATATTCAGGGCCCTAGCGTCGAGGCTGCGGGAGTATGCCGACCGTCAGGCCGGGCCAGGTCAGATCTGCAAGGGGGGCCAGCTGTGAAAAGAGGCCGGGCCTATAAAATGCTACTCATTTAATTTAACTTTCATTATTTGCATCTACATATTCCTTCAACATACTCATAGGTTTATGTTGTCCGTAAAATATTCCTTTTCTCTCAAACTAGAATAAAAGGGTAAAAAATTAGAGTATATAAATAAAACAATACTTGGAACTAGGGTCCAAGTTTGCCTTTTCTTATCTCTACTTCTTTATGTGTTTTTCTGGAAAGGATTTTGAAAGAATGTGAATGGGTCCAGTGTAAACAAGCTTTTTTTGAGACAAACTATTTTTACAAATTACTCCATTCACTTGTACTCGTAATTGAGTGGTGGAGGCAGCTACTCCAGCGGCTGGAAACTAAATCAGGACAATTTAACAATTATAGAAATACAGTTTTGAATTAAAGTTGACAGAGTAAAAAAATTAATTGGAGGGTACGCTCGAAGAAAATCCACTAGTTGTAACTACGCGTCGCAATGGGTTAAAAAGTGAACAAACTTTCAAACAAACTTTTCATTTTAAGAAACGTTTGTAAATTATCATTCCACAAAGCATAATAGAAGTCCATATGATATGATCATTCAATTGAAATTAAATTCATTAATTTAAACTTAACTAGTAAGTTTATAACTTAAATGGGGGACCTTGTATTGTCTTTGGCCGACCAAACAAGATTAAATACAATTAGAGTGAAAACTATTATTTTTGGAAACTGGAAGGATCGCATGGAGCCAAAGGAAATAAACGATACAGGTCAACATTTTAAAAAGTTTTTGACCCACAATTATATACCGACTAAAATGAACGATTTATTATAATTGATCGGGTATTGGAGGAGCATACTTTGGCTGACTTCATGGCATGTCCAGTTGACTGGAATTATTTCGCCAACTTTGAGCCACAAAAGTTGTACAGTGAGCCATTGCCTATAAAAGAAAAGAAAAAGCCAGATCTTCGTGGTTTGCTCCTTTACATAGGAAATTTAGAGCACCAAAATTATTTTCGCAGACTTTGCGAAAATATCTTCCAGAACTTAGCTTTTAAGTTTATATTTATATTTGAAATTATTTGTGTTGAAGGTTTTATTAAAGTTTCCTGATATCGAAAGCATTTTTAAGCGAGCTAATTTCTTAGTCATGAAATACGTTTATGATTACGTAAATTATCACTTAAAATTTATTGGAATGAGTATAATTTAATTTAATTGTATTGACTCACAATTAAAGTTAAATTGGGTACTCCCCTAGTATGTGATGGGGCATGGTTTAAAATGAGTTAGTTTGTTTGGTAGTTTGTTGATTTTTTAACCCATTGCGACGCTTAGTTACAACTAGTGCATTTTCTTCGAGCGTGCCCCCCAATTAGATCGATTGAAAATGGTCAGAAAACATAAGGCTTCATGGCTCATGCCAATTGCTAAATATCTTGAAGAAAGCGTACATTCGAAAAAAATCAAACAATTAAAACGAAAATTAGAAAATGAACAATTGTCAAAATCTTTGTTTAAATTTCTGAATAAAAATTCCCGACCAACAGAAGACTCGTCAAAACCAGCCGAAGAAGTGGTAAGACAAATATATTTATAATTTTATTCCCCCAGTGAGACTTAAAAAGTTAATAAAATTAAAAATAGGATGGATTGGAAGAACAAGCCCTCCTGGTGGACGATCAAAATGAGTCTCCTCAATTGAAGAGCTGAAAAGCCAAAGCCGACAACTTGCTTCGGCCCCTGTGTGGGTATGCGCCATCTAATTGAATGCGACTCTGACTACCAATAGAACTCACGGGCACAAGAAAGTTATCGGGTTTTGCTTTTCAGCTCTTCAATTGTGTAATCAGACGGTCCGGACCTCAGACACAGTTGAGCAATATTTTGATGAATGTTGTCGAGATTTGAACATGGAGCCTCAAGTTGAATTTTCAGTAGCAACGGGGCCCGTAAGTTTTTTTGAGATTTTCAATCTTTTGTGATTTTAATTCATAAAACAATCCCACTAATTCGACAATTTATAGTATTTAATTCATAGGATCTGACTCCTTTTGTCCGAAATAATGAAATCGTGCCAACAAATCATGACGACCTCACAGCTCCAAAAATAATGACATTGGCAATTAAGCAAGCCGATTAATTTATTGTACAGCAAAAAGTATATTTTGACTTCGTAAAAAATTGAAATTTATACTTATTATTAAATTATTTAAACCCAGCAGATTCAGCCACATGGCTAAATGATTTGACGGAAATCTAATGCTGGTTGAAAGATCAAATGACCTCAACAATGAACTATGACCGTACTAACTACCCAAAAAATTCTAAACTACTCAAAAGAAAAACATTCAGCAAGCAGTATTTTCAAGAAGAATCAATTGACGGGGAAAATAAAAAGCGCGACTGGGTACTATACAGCCCACATAGCAATAGTTTATTTTGTTTTCCTTGTTGCTTTTTTCCAAAGTCACGTCTAGTACTTTGGGGAAATTACAGTAATATTCTATACAAACATTTTGGTGACACAAAACGTGGCATTACGCGCCATACTGAAGGTTTGGAACATTTTCAAAATATTCGTTATTGAAATATTTATAGAGCGCGTAGTAGTAACAACAAATCATTAACGCGCTTTACAAAGAAAAAGTTCAAAATGAAATTTGCATTTGGTCAGAAATTTTGATATCAATTTTTGAAACTGTCAAATTTTTGGCGGTCAACAATCTGCCATTTCAAGGTGATTCCTGCGACCTCAAAAAGTCGAATTGTGGGCTATTTACGAACTTTATCAAGTTTTTTTCCACATACCATCCTCCTTTACAACTACATTTAGAACGATTAAAAAACACAGTGTAAGTTATTTGTCCCCTCAATCGCAAAATGAATTTATAAATTTATGCGGTGATAAAATCAAAATCACTATTTTGAATTCTGTGATAGAAAGGAAATATTTTGGTATAATATTTGATTCGACACCAGACACTTTCAAAAAAGAACAAGTGTGTCAACTCATTCGTACAGTTTTTTGCAGTAAACAAGCCTGCAAGGTAGAAGAAAACTTCATGGACTTTATACACACCACAGCTACTAAGGGAAAGTCACTGTCTGAAGTCATTATGGAAAAATTAAAGCGAGATAAACTTGACATGACTTTTTGCCGTGCTCAAGGAAATGACAATGAGCCAAAAATGTCTGGTGAGTTTAAGGGGATTCAAAAATGGATTTCGGATCAATATTCTCACGCAGAACATAAGCCTTGTGCAGCTCATTCGCTGAATTTAGTTGGCAAAAATATATGTAAAAAGTGAGCTTGCTCGGCTAACCATGGGAAAAATCCAAAATTTATATAATTATTTTTCGACCTCAACAACACGTAGGGATGCTCTGAGTTCCATGGTATCGGTGACCTTGAAAACTCAAAAAAGGTTCGATGGTCGAATCGGTGGGAAGCTGTGAGCCCGCTTTTTACACAATTTTATGCCGTGGTTCACATGCTAGGAACCATGTCAAAAAGTACAGCCCTTAATGAAGAAACTGTTGCGGGAGCTCTGGGTCAGTTGTCAGAAATTTAAAATTTAATTTTTCTTTGAAAATATGGTACGATATATTGAACAAAATAGAGACATGCAGTAAGCTCTTGCAAGAATCAGCTCTTGACATTGGTAGAGCATCAAAACTGATTAAAGGTTTGTTGACGTGGCTGAAGGACTTCAGGGTTGCTGGCTACACGCAGTGCTTAAGGTACTGCATTTCTAAAGCCAAAGAAATGAGTGTACCGTATAATAGCGGATTTTCACAAAGTCGTGCCAGAAACCCCCTAAATTTTGATTTTAATCGTTCAATTTTTAAAGTATTTGAAATTGAACATTTTAATGCCATTACTGACGGACTAATCACCCAATTTGGAAAACGTTTTGATATGCTTCATGAAATTTCAACACTTTTTGATTTTTTGTGGAGGAAGAATTTAGACGAATATTCTCATGAACAATTTGAAGTGTCTGCCCGAAACTTAAGCGTCCGGTATCCAAAAGATTTGGACGGGCAAACTTTTATAAACAAGGTCACTTATCTTACGAGTTGTATTGTTCCATTTCTTTCTGAGGACACTCAATTAAATATGTTGAATTCTCTGGATATTTTGAATATCTTGTATAGAAACAAATGACCTCGTGAACCATTTTCCAAATGTTTCGCGCGCACTCAAAATATTTTTGGTAATGCCTGTCACTATAGCAGGTGGTGAGCGCACATTTAGCAAGCTTAAATTAATTAAAAATTTTCTCCGTTTGAGCATGTTCCAAGAACGCCTGTCAAATTTGGCTATAATTGCCATTGAAAAAGACTTAGCAAATATAATTACTTTCAATGACGTGATTGACAAGTTTGCAGCGAGTAAATGCCGCAGAGTTAAGCTTGACTGATAAAATTGCAAATGCCTGCTGATGAGTTTTTCCTACATCATTATTTGTTAAATCTATGGTTCAATATAAATTTGTTTTGTAAATATTATAATCACTGATTTTTATGAAATTAATTCTAAATAAATATGTTTTTCAATCAAATCATGAAGTCACTTTTGGCTACATTGGTTTATTTTAAGCCCCCCCCCAAGGCCGGGCCCGGACTAGCACAGTCACCTCTAAATTTTTGGTGCTACGGGCCTGCGAATATTTGATAGTTTTTTGACGTGATGGGCTGCTAAATTTTCTAGTTGACCTGAAAATTTAAACGTGAACTAAATCGACTATGAAGAACAAGCTGAGACTGTCGCACTATTGAAAAGTTGGCGGGAATATTTTTGGCTGAATTTCAAAGTCGGAGTTTTGGAATTTTAGGATATTTTTGACCGTAATTTTGTAGGTGACTTCAAAAAATGCCCTTAAAATCGGTGGTTAGAATAAATCGGCCACGGGGAACAATCTGAGTCTGTCGCACCAATGAAAAGTTGGCGGGAAAAGTTTTGGTGGAATTTTAAACTTGGAATATTTGGAATTTTGTGGTGTCTCATTACGGTCTGAGTTGGTAGCTGGTAAATTCTGTACGTGACCTAAAATATCCTGCAAATGGGTGGACAGACTATATCAACCGTAGGCAACAACCTTAGATAATTATACCGTTGAAAAGTTGGCGGGAAAATTTCTGGTAGCACTTTTGGCGAAATATCAAAATCGGAATTTTCTGTCTTGGGTTGCCAAAGAAGAAATTTGAAAGAAGTTGTGAGATCAGAATCCAGACCGGTGTTTGGATCATTCAAAATCATTGCATCCTTGCTCATGAAATAAATTAAAATTTATTAGCATATTCCTTTGAATTATTCCCATTCTCAATTTAACGTCATGTGGGCCTACAGAATAGCTTATTAATAGGATGAGCAAAAGATGGCATCAACTAAACGAACTAAACCTTTGATGATATTAAAAATTCACAAAGTTTTATTTATGATCAATTAAATAAAAGTTGAAATGGTTTTTAATTATTTTTCCGCAAACCGAACCGCATGTCATCACAATTTTAAATGGCTGGTTTGTCAATCCCAGCGTCAAATAATGTATTTTATGTTTGTATATTATTGTGAAGAAACAGGAAGAAACTAAACGCTTTTACTCAAACTTTACAACATTGCAATTTCCTGGATCATCCGTCTTGGTTACTGCCGGGCGTTTCAGATTTTGATGCCTGTCCATGTCCGCCATCATCATGGAAATCCATGGACCTGGTCCCTTGAACTGACAGGAAATAAACCCATTTTGGTTGTTGTTTTCACACACCACAAAACCGGGTTCGCAGTGACCATTAAAATATTAAAAATAGTAATAAATGCATTTGATGACTGGGAAAATAGTAAAATCTTTTCTGACTCCACCCATATCCAAGTTGAAGGCAATGTAAAAAGTAAAAGTTTATTTATTGGAAAATAATCCTAATATGAAAGATAATTGCCTTATAAAATTTTTATTGTCGCTTTTGGCTGTTGATGTGAACTTATATGGAAATGATCATGTCATCGGAATTAGGCGCCACAAGACTATTGTCGAATAAAATGAAATTATTTATAGGTTCGTATTAGAATCAACCGTATACATTATTATTGACAAATTTGAAGTCAAAATGTTTAATTATTTTTGGATGCCTGTTCTTTAACCCATTTAATCATTTTGTCAGCTTTGCGTTCATCAGGATACTCTCGAAATCCTTGTTCATTCCCCTTTGGAAAGATGAGAAGAGTGGGTACACCCCAATTCCAATCGTCTTTGTCGTGATAATAACAAGGATATCTTCTCATCATTTCATGATTCTTGGCATCATCAATGGCTCCAACTTTCACATTCGCTACATTTTTCAATCCATTGGCTGCCTTAATAAATTCAGGTCTCATACTTTTGCAAAAACCACAAGAATTTCTGTAAAATATGATGAACCAGTTGTTTTTATCCAGTGTGTCTACTACAGTTTTGTTCCAGTTGGTCATGTTCAATTCTACTGAATTGGCTCCGCCATAACCCTGACCTGTCGTTATTCAATGTCAATGTCAGAAAATTTTATTATTTTTTCCATACATTCAAAATATGTGAAAATTTTTATTTATATTGACTTAGACTTACCGTCAGCCAATGAAAGGAAGACAATGGTCACGAGGACAGTCAAAATAATAGTTTTCACCAAAAACATGATTTAATCAGGTACAAACTGTACACGTTCATGAATTTAACCAAGTTGAAGAAGTCGAACACAAATAGTTTATGCAATTACCTAGACTTTATATACACAAAAACTTTTTATGATGCTACCACAAATTGACTTGAAATTTCTAGAAATTCTTCCAAATTTTTCAGGGTCACATAAGTCATTATTGCCCAAGTAATTTTATCATCTTGTCTCAAATATTTGGTTTGCATAATACATAGTATATGGATCCAATACGTTTTTCGAGTTTTTTAAAACCTTGTACCTTTATTTTGGGTAATTAAAAATAAAATTTATTAGCACGTGCGTCAAAATTTAATTACACAGTTTCATGGAATTATCACCAATTCTGTTTTAAATTGTTGCTCAGATCATGTGAAAGTGTGAGCATACTAAAATGATTAATTGTCATGTCAGCTAAATTCAAGTTTTTATACTAAATTTCTATAAGTGAACCACATTTAACAGAAGTACATCTTGCTGTGTGTGCCTTAAGTGTTTATTATATCCGTAAATTGAAAATAATATTAAATTCTTTTCACACGACTTAAATATATAACTATTACTACATATCAATTACTTATTAGTTAAATAACCTAAACTATGTTGTTTGTCTGGTCTGTAGCCTCAAAATAATTTATTGTAATTTTTATTGTTAAAAATTGTATGGAATTTATCCAGAGGGGGGGGGGTGTTCATGTAATTAACCTTTTAATTTTTTGAAGGTCAGCTGTTCCACCTGTAAATTAAATTTAATTTGACGAATATTCCACCAAATAAATTACCCACAACAAATGGTCAAAGTGACGACGAGCCATATAAAAAAGCTTGAAAGATAAGATAAATATCTGATCCATTAAAATCAAGTGGCTTAAAAATTTCCATTTCTTCATCCATAAAATTTTCAATATGGAGCTCCATCCTCCCCTTCCAAATGTTTAGCCATTTAGCCCACCACCAGTAAATGCCACAACTCAATAAAATGTTCATTTGTCTGGGCACCAAATCTTTGTATTCCTTACCTAGTTCGTCACTTAAAAAAATCCTTGCCCCTCTGTCAAATAATCGTCGTCAGATTGTCTATTATGAGAAAATTGGAGGGCTATTTGCGGGACATTTTTTGTTTAAAAATATTCCAAAAAATTCAAATTCATCAGACCTTACTATTAAAACTCTTTTTCTCAAGTTGAAGCTCCCAACAAATTGAAGAAATGTTTGTGGGCAAATAAATTTGAGTTTATTGAGCAGTAATGTTTGCTCAACTGTCTTCAAGCATGGCACCATTTGGAAACATTTCGTCGCTTGAAAATTCCTACCCCAAAACAAGTCGGGACAAATGTTCTTACAAACACGAAATCTATACTCCCAGTCCGTACTTAAAGCAGAGTAAAAATCTAAATGGCCATTTGGCCACGTAGTTTTCGCCTCATGCTCAAAAATAGTCCACTTATAATCCGATCCATTACTTTTATAATAAAATGATTCCGAATTTGAACATTCTTTAGAATCTTTGGGCAGTCCAACTTCGGTCAAATAAATGTCAAATTCTGATTGGCCAAGGTCCATTGAGCCCAGTGAAGTCCAATTAATGACAAAAGGGTACCGCAAAGCATACTCTGATCTAAGAATCCCTTTATATCCATTTTCAATGGTGAGGAGCATGAAGAGGCAGGTCCAGAATATTAATTTGGCTAATGATATTCCCCATCTCCCGCCGCTGCCGCTGCCACAGCCACCCGAAGACTTTCTGGAGGAGATTGGCATTGCTCCATAACATTGTTCCACAGAGATTTGACAAAGCCATAAAAATATTGTGACTCATAACGAATTGTTTTCTGGAGTTAAACTCTTCAAAAGTCAAACTCATCATAATTGAAATAAATAAGAGCGAAAGAAATAGACAAGTCCAAACATGTTTGTCCAAGGGGGTTGTATACATTTTGAATGAAGATTTGACTTTTCCTACACCATCTGATGTAATGAATTTGAAAGAAGTGGTCAACCCTGTTGGATAGTCTTGCCATCTGTCGCCAACCTTGTGCCAGACAAAACCAAGTGTTGTCAGTTCAATGGCTTGATGGATCCTCATGGGACTTTCATCTACGTTGGTTATATTAAGGGGGTTCAAGAGAAATAAGATAGCCGCCATTTCTATATTCAGTGGGCGCGATTTTCCAACCCACCCATCTACGTTTGCTTGATACATTAGATTTTTTACTTTTTTAAGTGTAGCTGCAACAACTGGATCCAGCCACATGGCGTTGTGACCATTGTCCACTAATTTGTTAGCACATTCCATCATGGATTCGTGCCACGAGGACGTTCTTGGGTGAATTATTTCCACAAAGTCCATTCATGGGGCTACAATTCTGTCAAATTTTTCGTAGAATTGGAATCCTGTCCTAATTTTATGAATTGATGATCTGGTTGTCGCTGTCCTTGTCCTTCTTTGACAGTCCCCGTTCTCGTGCTTGTCACCTTCATCTTCATAGAGGAGGACATATACAGGACGAGTGAATACAGTGTCAATATTGAGATATACGGGTTCGGATTCCAAGAGCACCCAATTTTTATTTGGTACAATTAAGGCAGTCCATATTGGTTTGGCCATGTCCATAAATGGTTTTTTCAATTTATCATCTTGGTCTTGGTTTTTATCTTGGCAGAGGAGCATGAGCATAGAGTCAAATATTTTAAGGTCGTAACGACTTTGATACAAACTTTGTTGAAGAATTTCTCCAAATCCAGTGGCAGGGTTCATTGAATGGGGTGCGGGTGGGAGGAGAACAATGTTGACATAACATTTAAGGTATTTTATGTCCCTTCGAATATTGACACATTTTTGCCTTGATGTCTCTTCTAATGAGGCCACGTGAGATCTTCCTGGCCTTAATACATGTATCCAGTTGTTGATTATGACTGTCATTTTCATTTGTATGTCAGAGTAGTGGACAGTTGAGGTATGTCGAATGAAATGGATAAAACAGTCTGGTATTTGTGACAAAGTCGGCCATATTTGCACACTATGAATATTATTATTCTTGGATGAAAGCATGTCACTTGAGGTGGTGTGACTACTGAGGTGGTGAAAGGACAATAAAAATATTACAACATAATTGCGTTCATATTGCTAAATATTCTTCCAAGACGTCAGGAGGTAAAGTTTTCCCTGATGGTACCCTTGTGTGAACTTAAAATCAACTGCAATATTTATGCAGAATAGTTTACCAAAGCTGAATATGTGGTTTAGCAATAATGTTTTTATAATAACCATGAAAAAACAAAATTTGTGATTTTGCATAAAGCTTGTGACTTTAATATTCCTAAATATATATTTGTTTATTGTAATTTGTAATGGATTGAATATTGAGAGTGTTTGCATTCAAGTACATAGGGCAAGTAAAATAAATTAAATATATTAGAAATTAGTGGCTTTGTACTAACACTTGAAGTGCATGTCCAAAGACTGACTGTACACATCACATTATAACGTTGACCTGTCGAAATAATAACATTTAATCCGTTCTGTTGTCTCTTGTCAGTATTCTTTTAAAACTTGACAAATTGGACGATTCTGTTATTGCTGTTCAGTTCCACATGTCCACCAACCCTAATGTATTTACCTACTTGTATTTAAATTCAAAAGGACAATACCTTACAATAAGTCTACAAATTATTTGTACAGGCATATCTCATTAAGTTTGCTGACTTTGCATAAATACAAAACAAAATCTTAGCCAAAGGTTATATTTATTGGTCGTTTAACTATTTGTGATGATCACATTTGCTTACACTATATAATTTTAATTAATTTTCAAA
>JAQIVZ010003241.1:0-15108 GCA_034700945.1 Arrhopalites spinosus
GATAGAAAGTGAGTTTACCACTCTGAAATAGTACATGTGGATAAAACCATGTTGCCTTCCTTCTGAAGTTCTTTTTTCTCCTTCTGACTATACTATAGTATAGCCAAAGTTGTTATTCCATAGTATATTAATTAAATTCTATCTATTCTCAACAGGTGTAACATCACGTTGGCATTGTAAGAAACTTCCGCGAAAGACTCACAAAGGTCTTCGTAAAGTAGCTTGTATTGGAGCTTGGCATCCATCTCGTGTCCAGTTCACCGTGGCTCGAGCTGGTCAAAAGGGTTATCATCATCGTACCGAAATGAACAAGAAGATTTATCGACTTGGAGCGGGAATCCATTTGAAGGATGGAAAGAAGGTCGTCAACAATGCATCAACCGAGTATGATTTAACTGAAAAGTCCATCACTCCAATGGGAGGTTTCCCTCATTATGGAGAGGTCAACAATGACTTTGTGATGATCAAGGGCTGTTGTATTGGACCCAAGAAGCGAGTTCTCACCCTCAGAAAGGTATTTATACTTCATTGACTATTATTTTTTATTATAATATTTCTTAACTCATTTTGATGATGATACTCAAATAGAGCAAAATTTTACCTGAACATCAATGATATTTAAATGATAGGACTGAAAAAAACTCCATTTGTATCATTCATTTAATACACAAGTCTCTCAAAATTGAATACAACTAATTTGTGCTTATTGTTTTTAATTCACAGAGTTTGTTGGTGCATACAAAGAGAGCCGCATTAGAAAAGATCAACCTGAAATTCATAGATACCTCATCCAAATTTGGCCATGGACGATTCCAAACCGCTGCTGACAAGTTGGCCTTTATGGGTCCACTCAAGAGGGATAAGGAGCGCGTTGCCGCTGAATAATTATAATTTTTATTGTTGTTGTTATTTTATCCAGTGAATAAATGAAAGTTAAAGAGAATATTTTTACAAACGTTGTCAATTTTGATGTGTAAGCAGTTTATTTTGTGTACATTTGTCTAAACATGTTTTAAACAATACTTACAAATATTATTTGTGTAGAAAAGTATAAAAAAAAAAAATCTTCCATATTATGAGGTAATAAGTAGGTATTAGGTACAATTTAATATGTAACAGCATCCCCTGTACCCTCTGGTTCAATAAAGTCTGAAAAGTCCACGAGAGGATTTTGTTGGGCAATTACGTCCCTCTCAGATGACTCGGCCTCTTGCACAGTAGAATGAAATTTTTCAATGTGTTGCATCTATAAAATTGAGCAATAGAAAATGACTCGTTGTTTGTTTATTGAGATTATTAATTTCTTTTTCTTTTTGATATAAAACTTACCATGTGTTTTTTACGCAAAAATCCAGCCATACAATTAGAACACTTGTAGGGCCGTTCTCCTGTATGACGATATTCATGTTCCCGAAGATTAGGCTCTAGGTTAAATAGCTTATCACAGTACTGTAATAAAAGCAGAAAATAAAATTTTTAAAAAAATGGTTTTTGTTATTTAAAAGAGTCAGAATAAAGGTAAAGTACTCATTTACCTGACATTTGTATGGTTTTTCCCCAGTATGGGTCCGATCATGAAGTTGCAGTCGAATAATATTGGCAAACACTTTGTTGCAAATCTACACATTTTATTTTATCTTTAGATTTTGAAAACAGTTATGAAGACTTTATATGTAGAAAATATTTTACCTTGCAAATGTAACGAGGATGAGCGGCACTTTGATGCCCAGATAATTCCTGTTGTGTAGAGTAATTTTGCCAACAAACATTGCAAAAGAAGGGTTTTCCATTGACATATAGTTCGGGATGACTTAGTAGCAGATGTCTCCTGAATAGATAATTATTTCCTCTTGATACAAACTCACAATGACGACAGGGCAAAAGTTTTATTTTTTGCTGTGGCTTTGATCTTGGTGCTTTAGGTTTGGTCATCCTTGCTGCACTTTGGTTTCTAAATGCTGTTCTTTTGGTAGTACTAGATTTAGCTTTGTCAGATGAAATTTGATTAGATTCTTCACAAGTTTTCTTCTGATGTAGCCATAATTTCGTTGGATTGGGAAAAATTTCATTGCAGGATTCACCTAAAATAATAGAAAATCAAATAATATTAAAAAATCGAGTAGCATCATACTACTAGTATGAAAAGTGAGTAACTTTTGATACATTACGAGTACTATAAAAAATGTATAATTTTCTTACAAGGAAATCCCTCTGGGTGTGTGTGTTCATAAGAATGCATTCGGAGACGGGATTCAGAATTCGTCTCGATCCCACAAACTTCACACATTAGTGTACTTTTATCATTGCCCTGTCTCACAGCTTCCTCTTTGTGCTTTGACTGACGATGTTGTTGGTAATGAAGATCGCAGGCAAATGTTTCGCTACATTGGTCGCATTTTATATTAAATGCACTCACATCCACATGAATTTCATGAGAATAATTATGAGTTCGTAATGCCTCCTCAGTCTCAAAAGTTTCTTGACAGTATCCACAGTCAAACACAGTAATTTCATTTGTTGTTGAGTGTACTTTTTGATGTAACTGTAAATTTGTGACTGAGGCAAAATGTTTGGAACAGGAAGAACACGATATGGGCTCTCTGGAATGAGTAAGTAAATGAGCATGAAATTGAGATGGATCAGAGATAGAGATGACACAGTCATCATAGTCACAATGATGAAAAATAATTGTTTCTGTCTCCGTCAAAATTTCTTGACCGAAATGAGAGGCGACATGACGAAAGAAAGTTTTTCCATGACGGATAACCTTCTCACAATATTTACATTGGTAGAATCTATTTGGTCGTCCAAATTTCAAATTGCCAACACCATGAATCATCGAATGAGTTCTTAAATTTGCTTCACGAAGAAATTTTTTACCACAGACATGGCAGGGATGTTGCTTTTCACCTATAATCATATTTCCAATCATAAATTAATCACTTTTAACATCTTAAATTTAGATTCTTGATAGAATAACAACAATTTTAAAAGTCAATTTATACCTTCATGAGTCTCCATATGATTCTTCAGGCTAATTTTCAAAATTTCTATTTTGCATAGAGGACACTGAGCTTTCTCTGTCGTTCGCTTCTTTTTAACTCTCTCTCCTCGTAATTTTCTAGCTTGTGACTCACGACGACAAGCAGCAAGATATTGCCTTCGAGCTTGTTTTTCCAACTTGGATCGTTCCCTGGCTTCATAGTAAGCTTTATTCTTTTCTCGTCGTCGAGCTCTATCTTTGTCTGACCGTTGTCGTCGAAAAGTCGAGACAATATCTCGAAGGGACTCCAAATTTGTACTACTACAGGGTGGATCAGCTCTGACTAATGGTGGACTAAACGTACTCGTCAACTCTATATAGTAGAAAAATATACGATCTCAATTTTATTAAATTTCAAAGATATAATGTTGTAATCAAAAAATTCTATCCATGTTTTACTCACTTTTTAGCACTAGTTCATGTAGTCCCTTTGAGTTTAAGAATTTTGTACTACCTGTTACAATTCCCCTAGATTTAGACAGACGCTGACAATAAGTCTTGACAATTTCTTTGAGCAAGTCATTTCTCTGTCTTTCCATGGTCTGTTGTTGTTCCATCACCTTGTCAATAGAATTTTGAAAATCTACAACTTTGTAGTTACACTCATGACATATAGGATGATCTCCCAAATCTTCAATATAAATATTGAGCCTATTCAATAAAATATCTTTCGATTTACTCTGCTCAGTTCCTTCGACTGGATCATATTCTAAACCTTTGTTACAAATCAAACAAAATGTTGTTGCTGTTGACAGTGTAGATTTCTGAAATTTCTGTGGTCCATTTGGTTCTATTGTTTGTGGGACTACTTGAACTTGTTGCGGATTCAATTCAGAACGAGTTAGGTCAATTGTTGTAGTGAAGGATGAATTTTTAAAATTCATTGGATCAATGGATTGAAGGACATTTGTTGGAGGAGGGGCAATAGGTTGAGTTGAACAAATTGTGTAAATTGGAAGATGACGAAGATTTTGTATAGGAAGTTTTGGTAACGGAGGAAAAGGTGTTGGAAGTTTTGGTATAGGAAGTTTTGGTAAGGGAGCCAAAGGTGTTGGAAGATTATTTTTTTGTGCTAAAATTGGTTTACAGTTGATATTCAATGTTGGAGAGTTACAATTTGATGTGGGATTGGACTTGTTTACTGTTATACTACCACTAGGTTCAATGACAGGAACTCCTTCTAAATATTTCCCTTTTTCCAAATCTACAAATGTATTTGACGTTTCAATTTCAGAATCTCCTTTACTTGAAACTGTTGTATTGATAGAGGCCTTTTCACCTTCAGAATTTGCTGAGCTCCTAATTTGAGTTTTGATGTTGTCATTGAGATTCCCTACACGACGTTCTATATTTTAAAAAGCAAATTTACAATGTATCTGCATACTCTTATAATATACTAGAATATGACAGTTACGATCTTTCTTTGCTTACTTTTGCGTCTAGGTGGTTCTTGAAAAGAAGGACACGCATTTGAACGTAGAAATTTCTTGTCTTTTGCGCAATAATAGTTTCTATTCTGAAAATGAAGACTACAGACTAATGGAACATTATTATCATCTGCAGGAGTCCAATTTATTCCACGAGATTTTCGGATAAAACTAAACCATCGAATTTGATTCAAAGCATCATTATTGGGAATACTAACAAATCAAACAAAATTTTCAACATATTATGTTTTTATTTTAAAATTAAGTCTTTGTTAGAAATGTTTGACACAAAATTAGAATCTTACGGATGTAACGATATTGCTTCTGTTTTCCACTTTTTACAAGTTCCGATGCAACATTTTTGATCAGCTACTGAGTATTTTACAGACTCAATCTCTTTGGTTGAACTCATGGTTTCTTGTATTTTTTTGTCCATGGAACACCTTTGTTCATGTTCTCTCCTTCTCCCAAACCTTAGAAAATTGACAATCCAAAAATGACGAGTTTCTTTAGATATATAGGTTAATCCAACGACAGTCAGATTTTAACAATACAAAATCAATAATGCACAAAATCTGATTTCTTACTTTAAGAACTATTTAAACTTAATGTAGGTTCATTCACGGTAAAAAGTAGCTTGTTCTAATCGTAAGTTAAAAATTCTGACAACAAAAAAGATAAATTTGAATCTCTTTTTTTGAAACCAAACCAATGATATATAGAGCAGTCCTGAACTACACGGTGTGCAAAAATTTGGGGAAAAATTAATGGACAATCTTAACACTGTTCATGATGAATTTTTAATTCTCAACATTTTATTCATTTTATAAAATATAAATACATATTTCCCAGTTCTTGTCACTCTCTAAGACTATTATAATAATAAACAATGTAACAAAAGTACAATAACAAAAAAAGTAGAATTGATAAGAATTGTATGACTTGTAATAATATGGACGTCTTCAATGTTGAACAAAAATAATGAAGCATATTATTATTTATATGAACACAGAAAGTGGATTATTGGCAAGTTGTTGTCATTCTAAATATAATGTTAATAACATGAGCATTTATCATGTGGACACTTATCATGCGGATAGACCAAACACCTGTAGAATTCAAAATAGAACATTAGAGTCAGAATTACATAATGAAATAATTAATTCAGTAATATTATTGGCAAAAAAATTTCCTGTTGTTTACATATTTGAAATTTGCAATAAGAATCTTACTTGTCTAAACAGAACTGATCTGAGTCTTTTAATTGATTAAATGGTGGCCGAGCATCACAATCACGAAGACATTTACACTTATCAGAGGGACAATTGGGTGGATATCTCAAACAATTAACTTGACACCATTTATCCATTCCAGAAAAATTTCGATACTTGCCCGTTCCTAAGCAAACTTGGGATCTCACAACTAGTGGAACGATGGGCTTGCCTAAAAAAGTAAAGAAAAGTAACATATTACTAATTATACATTTCATTGTAATAAAATTAACTACACGCAATTATCTCCTGAATAAAAGATATAGGTATGATATCTAAGAAAATTTGTGCTTGCCTTTTTTTGAATAATCTCTGTAGTAAATTAAATAAGGATTGTGTTTGCCATGACCAAAATGGGATGAGCCACCAATGATGGATGGCACTGATGAATTCACTGGACCATGTCCTCCTGTATTACTCAGTATCGCAATATCCGCACAATTCTGAAATTTATTATATATATTTAATGTTGATCATTCTTTGGACTAAATAAATTGTAAACTTACAACAAAAGTTTCTTGAGGTCCACAACCCAAGGCTCCCATTCCTGTATCATCACAATAGCCCCAACTATTTCCGGCTCGGTACGTCCATTGAAGAATGCAACCTTAAAAATTCAAAAAAATTTCATAGTCTAATAAAAAAAAATATATAAAATGTAACACGAATAATTGTAAGGACTGAGGAGTCTTCAGTGAAGACATTGTAGCACACAAATGACTTACGGGTACAGGTGACATAAAGGGGTAAACGAACGGTTAAAAAGTAGACATCGGACTTTAATTGAGCTCTTTTGTGAGTAATGACAAATTCTTCTGTGAGGCTCCCATTGGAATGAACCACTAACAAAGGATGCCTAAACATATTAGATAAAACGATTAAATGATGATCAATTCTTGTTCATTTATGCACCTCAAAGATGAACTTACTTGTCGAAGCATTCTTGTGTCACTGATTTTCCGTATTTATTCCAATTTTGAGCACACAGTTTGAACTTAAATGTCCTATCAAAATACGAAACAAAGTTTTTAAATAACAATAACTATTTTTCATCATTTTCATAAAATTCTTGTTGTATAGAAACTATCTATATATATTTATTTTTTTACCCTCTATGATTGGCAGTCAACTCAATTTCAATTTCTATATCCTATCAAATAAAAAACCACTTGATTTATTCCCCAACGCTGAAAACACCAGCTTCAAATAGACAATAATGAAATTGAATTACCTGTCCTGCCACATATCTTCTTACAATGATCCCATTTCCGAATTTTCCACCATCTTCATGGGCTCTTGGTTCTTGTTGGTCCCAAGGGTCTCCTACACAAAAGATTGTAATAATTTCAGATTTAAAATTAACAAAAAAAGATGATCAACTGTATTCAGTTAAATAAAGTAAATTTTTTTTACCACAAACTCCACATTTGCCTCCATTTGTATTCCACTGAACTAATCAATAATTAAATCATCCAGTCAATTTTTCATCAAGTTTTAAGTTAACATTCTTATTATAATTTTACTAAATAAATTAGTCAAAATTACCTGATTGACCTCCTACACAAAATATAGAAAAAATTTACAATTTAAAATTAAAAAATAAAAATGATCAATTAATATTCAGTAAAATATAGTAGGTAAGTTATTTTACCGCAGAACAGCTCATTATCGTTATAGTCAACTGGATTTGGATATCCTATGAATAAAAACGTAGAAAATAAATGACAATCTACAGTTTTTCAACTAATTAGTATCACTGAAAAAAAACAAGATCCAAAAGTGCATACCAAATCTCCACTGACAATTCCTTGCTGGTGGGTCCATTAATCGTCCATGACATTGAATTTCTCGGATCTAACAAAAATAAATAAAAAATAAATTTTCCAATTCCATCAAGGAAAATATGATTCTTGTACACACAAGAGTTAAAAGAACGTGTACAATTAGTGGCACATGCACATGATGTAGGACAAAAAAAAATATTGCCGGCCGGTGTCGTCTCAACGTACACAATAATTAGCCTCAATAATTAGAATAAAAGTACACATATGTATTTTAAAAAGAATAAATGGATTATGGCTTACATGATAGATGAGGAGAATCCATTGAAAGAGATAAGAGCTTAAAAAACTTTTAAAGTGAAATGTTCTACCCATGACTTTTTTGTACGTGTCTCCCTTTGTGTCTTTCACTGTCACCACCACCGTCTTTTCTTCTTGACAGACAGACTTGAAGTGTTAAATGTAAAAGTGAGTGAAGCGTCCTTTAACCACTTTAAAAGGTGTAGAGTGTAGGGGCTCAAGAGAGAGAGAGAGAGACTCTACAAGAATAAGTGTGACTGCCTGCCTGTGGACGACCACTGAATAAGACCGTCTTCAGTTAAACTTTTTCTTGTTGATACTAGAAAATACAATTCTGTGTACCTTACACACATAAACTAAAACATTGTCAGAGGGGGAACAACATGATGAGATTGATACATTGACTTTGTAGTCAAAAAAGAAATGGTACCTGTACTCTTCTCAAAACCATCCCGCACACATTTTGTCTTTAAGGAGGTCCTGCAGTATTTTTTTTTCAACTCGAAATTGTCACTAAATGAAGTTGAATTAAGTAGGAAAGCGGGGAAGAAGAGAGAGAGATGGAAAGAAAATAACATTTACAAAGAAACATATACACACAAACGTATTATGGATGTGAAATCACCTTTGTCTTTTTGTTTTCATGTGACGAGTAACTAGCCGTTGTTTTCTGCCAGCAAGACAAATAGTGTTGATGGCTGGTGTGTCATGCATATAAAAAAAATGATGCTCATCTTGTACACACAGAGAGAAGTTTATCTCTCAATATTTTCATCTTGTTCCTCTCCTTCTTCCAAGTTTTTCAGTCCTCTGTAATTTTTAACCCAAATTGTGCACTGTGAGTGTCCCCATGTCGTCTGTTGACCTTTCAACAGAAGAGAGAGAGAGAGAAAAGGGATGGGGAGGTTAAATATTGGCTTTTTTGGTTGTGGGAATTTATTATACAAGGATGGATGGCAATCCTAATATTGTGCCGTTCTCTCTGTTATACTCTCACCTAAAGGTTTTTGTCTTTTGTGGACAAGTTGCAGGTATGATAATTATTTGTCTCCTGCTGTTGACCGAACATGAGCACAAAATGTAATTAAGATGACAATTTCTTGCTAACGATCTTCCGAGTCCAGTTAGATCTTTGTAAAGAGAGTCAACACGTGCTGTTTCACAAATCCCAACCTCCATAGAGGACCACATTGTCCTTGTTTTTTGCATACACCACCACCATCATACCCCTAATACTCAACTCAAACCACTTTGTACAACTTGTGCTCATCCAAAGTACTTTAAATATTAATTCTGTCATATTTCTTTAAGACTAAAGTCTTTATCCCACTTTTTATTCATTTTTTCAAACACAATTTCTTCATTTTGTACCACTAAAAAACATTTTCACACATTTTTATCAATATTCTAGGTATATTTATTTATATTTTAAAAAAAGTACTTATTATTTAGAAACCATTTTTAATAAAAACTGGGAGACATGGAGGCAAGACAGACGGGAAATAAAAGTGTGACATGAATCCATTTAACATGATATTACCACCTAAGTGATTTTTTCAAGAGACAAAAACTGTCGGCATTGTTTTACCATGGCGGAAAGTAACTTTTTATTCAAGGGGCACGAGTAATCAAAGTGCTTGATATTTTAAAGTCACTGCATCTTTTTTTTGTACTTTACTGTTTTATTTGAAAACTGACAGTGAAGAGGGGACGTCAAACATGTCAAGAAAATTGTAGAGTGGGATTTACCTAAAAACAATTAGAGAGAGAGAGTAAAGTTCAGTGAAACATGGACATTCTTTGGTCCAAGTCGCAACTCCCAAGTGGCGAACAGAAAAAAGTCTCCTTTTGGTCCATGTCATTGTATTGAGTTTTCATTTGAGATTACTTACCTATTGTATTGAGTGCCTTGTGGTTGACTCTGGGGTTCCTTAATAGAAAAAATGGTAAAAAATGAAACTAAATATAGGGCCTATATGACTTATGAGCCCTTGGACACCTGCACATCAAAACTCCAACTGGACCACTGACCCTCCCAATACAATAAATTTTGTGTACAGGACAAAACAATTTTTTGAACCTGAAATTTCTGAAATTGATCTTGTTCAACTGTACAATATTATGGGTACATATCTAGTAAATGAAATTGAAATTGAATATATTTATGGTTTTTTTTAGTATTTATACTTTGTGGAGGGTACAGGTGATGTACCCTCTTGACTTGTTCAGTCATGGGAGAGTCTCAATTTTCGTTGTTGTTCAGTTTGAAGGGGGGCAAATGGTTGAGACTTGTCTCCTGGTTGTACCCACGGGTGGGATAATAAGCCAGACCATCAGAACTGAGTATCATGATCGGTATAATTATACGAACATTTACCATCATAAATATCATCCATACCATTAGCAAAAGTCGGAGAGACTCTTTTCCTAAAATTTTATTGTCCATGAGATGACAATAAGTGACTAATAAATAAATATTTCTGCTATGTTTTATTTATAGCCCCATTTTTTACCTTGACAAGTTTTTCAACTCATCAACCTTTAGAGTTTTGAGTTGAACTTCTATTATACTTTTTCTTTCCCTTCGAATGCATGAAATATTATAAAAAAACACAAAAGACAAACTCTGAACCACAGTTTGACTCATGTAAATTTTTACAAGACTCAAACACTCTTGTTTGTCTCTCTTTTTACAGACCGATTTGTGCAAAGAAAAAAATAAACAGTAAGTTTTATTTTTTAACGAAGATGAATGAGGACAGGACATGAACTCTTCAAAATAATTACTCATCCGATCAACGCCCATCAAGTGGCAATTTATTCAGTGAAAAGGATGAATTGGTAAGTTTATCAAATCTATGTGAAGAGTATTGGCGATTTAAATTGATGTAATTTTATAAATATGTAGATTAACATGCTTTTAATTCCTCTCATCTTTTCAATTGACATGGGCAAAAAATGTACACTCATTTTGCCCTGCTATCTGACTATCTTACTTTTTGGTTTCCTTCATAAAGTAAATTCTGCAATTGCTTGCTCTCCTTGGTTTGATGCAAAAATTTAAACTCAACTCGCTTTTTTCGGGGATTTTTTTAATTTTTATTGTCAAGTCATAAATTAAATTGACTTCCTTGTGGTGAACTCACGTAAGAGTGACATTATATTTACTTGGTAGGTGAAGGGAAATTTTTGAATAAGATAATGTCGGAGAATGAAGTCAAAGAAGTGGAGAGTAGTATAAGCAAAACAAGACTAAGTGCGTCCAGTGAGGATTTTGATTATGACGATTATGAAGACGATGTGGATGATGAAGACACGGATGAGCCATACATATTTTTTAAGGTTAGTAAATTAATTCATTCAACCATCCTTTTGATTAGATTGCTTTAATTAGACTCAAATTATTTAATTTAAGGATCGAGAAGAATGGAAAGATGTTGAGCCAGTTGAACAAGACGATGGACCATATTCTGCTGTCAAAATTGATTACACACCCAAATGTTCGTACAACTTGCCTTTTTATTTTAAATAAAATATAAATAAAGTTGACTTTTATTTCATAAATATTATTTATTACAGTTAAGGACGTCTATGATTATCTACGAGCTGTCATTAAATCTGGGGAAAAAAGTCGTCGAGTTTTGACACTCACAGCTCATGCCATAATCTTCAATGCTGCAAACTATACTGCATGGCAATACAGGTGAGTTTAGATATAGCAATCATATCATTTTATGATTTCTTTTAATTTTAAATAATCTCAAGAACAATTTTGATGTGAATATTTTTTTTTGTAGACGTGATGTTCTCAAAGAATTGGATATTCCACAAAAAATGAGTGGAGGAACTTTAACACCATCATTTGAAAATGAAATGGCCTTTTCTCGGAAAATGATTGAAGGGAATAGTAAAAATTACCAAGTTTGGCATCATCGTAAAATTCTTGTTTCTTGGGTATATCTATTTTGACATCTAAATGAATTTAATCAGTAATTGTCATCAACTTAAATCTTTTACGTACATAATGCAAATCTCATATATTTTTAATGCATAGGCTGGCGGTTACGAAGAAGAGACTGGACAACTACAACTTGAAAATCTTGAAGATGCTAAACTCCTTTTGAATAAAGAACTTGAATTAACTTGTTTACTTATCAATAGAGATGCAAAGAATTATCATGCTTGGCAACATCGTCAATGGGTCATTTCTATTTTCAAGTAAATAAATACATCTATTGTTGTGGTTTCATAAACAAGTAAAAAATAAATTTTGCATTAGTCTACGTCTACTAATTTTGTTGTATTAATCATAATTTACAGTGGATTCGATGATGAACTCAAATACACTGCCTCACTTCTTGACATCGATGTTAGAAATAATTCAGCCTGGAATCAACGATTTTTTGTTATCAAGAATTGGAAAAAGGTTGATGCAGAGTTAATCAACAAAGAAATTGAGTATACCATTGCACAAATTTGGAAGGCTTCCAGCAACGAAAGTCCATGGTCATATCTAAGAGCGTAATAAAAATTTATAAAAATTAGAAATTATGGAATTAGAAATGTTTGACATAAAAAATTTTAAATGACTAAAATATTATTATATTGATTTGATAGACTACTAGTAATTCAAGGTAAATTGGGAGAAGAGTCAGAATTCTTTAAACGATGTCAGCAACAGACAACGACCGAGTCACCCAGCGTTCCCCTTCATGTCTTTGTTCTGGATGTTTATGAAGAACGAATGGACAACACGAACGCCACTAAAGAGATGCTCATACATGGTCGACAGGTGAACATTCATTCAAAAGAAAAATTTCATTTAAAACAGCAAAACTTATGAGATGAATTTATAATTTAAATTTTATGGTCAATTTCTTTTTTTTAGATTTGTGATCATTTGTCAGAAAAGTTGGATCCAGTGAGAAAAGGATACTGGGCATTAGTTAAAAAACGATTTGACAATGTCATTTGTCAAGAATAAATTGGGCGCTTATGCTAACTAATAATGTAAGTATCAATATTAAATATGTAAAGATAATGTAAGGCAAAAAAGATTTACTCCAAAGTTACTGTGGCTTATAGTGCAGAGTGAGGCCAATACAGAGTATTGGTATCACAAATAGTATGTGTGTTTATTAAACTTTTTTAATCATCTAAGATGGTATACATAAAAAAAAATAGTTTAAGTACAATATATCTATATAAATGTGATTATTAATTAATTAAATAATAATAAAAAATGTCACTCAATTTTCTTCGTTATATATTAAAATACGGTTAAGTGTTGACTTTTAAAAAAACATTCACAAGTTGCATATTAAAAGAGGACTCTTTTTGTAAAAAAGGACTTGCTTAAGCCCATACATAAATGTGTTACTTGTGTAGAGTATACAATTTTTTTTGTTAATATTGTTGAAGGGATCGATCTTCTGATTTGATTTTGATTGTGGAATGTCGTGGTGAGGTTAGTGACTCGAGTTGTAAGGTTAAATTTTGGGCTTTTTGACAAGTCATGACATAGTTTTGTTGTAAAGCCTTTTGGTAACGAAGGACTCGATCTTGTTCCTGATGCCAATTCTCTCTTTGTTCACGCCATTTCGTTCGTTCCTTTTCCCACATGGACGTCTCCAATGTGTGCTTTAATTCCATATCCTGTACAACAAGAATAAATACATAAAATGAAACAAAAAAAACACTTGTCTTTTTTTTGTAGAGCACCGCTAAATTGCCAACACAAAGTTGATGATTGTTACATAACTCAACACATTAATAAATTGCACTGACGACTGTGTGCGTATGTGTATTATATGACAAAAAGTGACAGTTCATAAAAAACTGGTAGAAGATGATACAAAGTAGATAACTTACTGCAAGTTTTTTTCTCAGAATTTCATTCTCTTGATTTAAATCCTTTTGACTTTTTTCTTGACTCATAAACTTTTGCTTCAAAGACGCATTCTCACGCTCCACGTAATTGGATTGAGAGAGTAAGGTTCTGAGGGAAGAGACTTCCGAGGCCAAAGTCTTAACATGAGAGCGAAGTTGGACGACCTCATGGCATTTTGTGACTTGGTCTCCCTAATTTATTTAATTCATTAATTTAATTTTTTTCTCTTCATTTTTTAATTCGGTTCAATTCAAAATAAAAAGTAAGATGAACTTTTACTTGACAGTCTTTCAGTTGAGCTTTTAGAAGACATAAGGCCCATTCTGCTTCCTCTAATTCCTGAAAAATATAATGGGCAATTTTTTAAAATAACAATTGCAACAATTATTACATACAAAAATGTTTTTTCTTGTCTTTTAACTTGCTCAGTCACATGTGAACTTTTTTTTTGATATTTACAATTACATGTAAGTAACTGTGTTTCATCTTTTAATTAATTTTAAAAAAATTTGAGACAAAGATAAACCCCAAGGGCTCATTTATACCTGGAAGGAACGTGCAAGGGCTTGTTCCAATTTGATGGTTCTCTGGTGAGCTCCTCGGAGATGGGACTCGTACATTGCTCGCTCAGCCTCCCAACTAAATCCTTTCTCTAATCCCATCTGAATAGGAGAATCAACAGAATGACATTTCAAATTTGCATTCATAAAAAGAATGTTTATTCATCTTGGCTCAAAGAAATTTTAATTCATTTGAAAAATATTCCATATAAAAATTCTTGTACAAAAAAAAATTTCTAGACCTTTTCCTTAACCTCATACTGATGATAGTCAAATGGTGGTGACATGGGATTTGTCATCTTGCCCAGTGGTGTGATACCCACATCTTCTATATGTAAAGTTGAACCTAACAAGAAAAAACAGCAATACAAGTTGACATGAGACAATTCACAAAAGATTTCGACTTTTAAAATTTCAAATAATCATTCATGTGCAAAAATATAAGAAAAGCTTCTTAGTACAAGAGATTAGCCATTTTTTTTACAAATTACGTCAGATTAATTGTACTTTAATAGCAAATGGTTATCTCTCTTATACATAGTCTCATGTTATACTACCGATGTACACTTAACAATTCCTGTTTTATTGTACATTAGAAAATTACGATTACAAAATAAAAATGGGGAATACATACTACTTAAGAACTTAAGTATCTTGGATGCGGTAGCTCCAAAGTATTTTTACAACCACAAAAACAATTTTAAGTTTTACTCTCTCCTAAGTTAAAATGAGTTAAGATGCGTCCAATAACTAAAGAGGCTAAATTCAACTGCGTGGTATTTCAAAACGGAACAACAGAATTTATTGAAACTTTGTGTACAACTAGTTTAGGGTCT
>JAQIVZ010003242.1:0-15107 GCA_034700945.1 Arrhopalites spinosus
ATCAACAAAAATTAATTTTTGAAGGAGACAATTTGAAATGCACAAAATAGTTCAATTTTCCTCAATTTTCAGTTCAAAGGATGAGAATTAATTGGCCCCTTAGAAGAAGGCCTTGAGGGCACTGCAGCCTAAATTATGGTGACGTCTGTTTATACCGTAAAAAAGACGACCATTTTGTTCATCCTCATGGCCATTGCCAATGCCACGGTCAATCTTCTTCTCCTTTTTTAATTATCCCTCCATTTTTTAATGTAATTATTTTTATTATAATTGTACGCCACCTATTTAATAAAGTATTTCACATTAAATGAGATGTATATTTTTGTCAAAATTATTTTCTTGTGCAAACTCTCACATAATTTCTCCGTTGGTAATTTTGTCCATTGCCTTTCGCAATTTGGGAAACTGGCAACGACGAAAAAATTGTGACATTCAAACAATTTCCCTTGAGATTGCAAAAAATTTATTTTCGTTATCAATAATTGGCAATCGGCAATAAAAGTCTTTCTGTGAACTTGCTGGTGATGGTGACAGCACTAGCTGACCAAATTTTGTGTGGTAGAAAATATTTGAAATGTTTACAGACGCCACCTATGGCGCTTTCCGCCGTTTCTTTGCCTTCACGGCCGTCCTTCGATCCTCCCCCTTTCAGTGGATTGAATCCAGTCGAAGTTTGGGCCTAAGAAAGGGCAAAAAAATAATTTGGTACATGGGCCTTCTCTGGCTACCCTTCAATACAACCATCATCACCCACAGTTTCCTTCAAGGGCTCTACCATGGCAATCGTCCCATTCCATCTCTGATCATTGACCTCATGTACATGATTGCCTACTTTTCGTTTTTTCTCTTCAATTTAAATATGTTATTAAAGCGGTCCAGTATAGTCAACTTTTTTAATGGCTACCTCAAATTTGATCAACTCTGTACCAGTAAAAATAATCATTTTAATTTACAAATAAAATAAAATATTTGACAGACTACAACTAGGAGATTACTGTGAAGTCTTTTTATTAGTTTTTTATTTAATAAAAAACTGTGTCCAATAGGAAAGTACATGCGCAAGGATGTCTGGAAAAAAAGGAGGAAGACGGATGGCTGTGACCTTATTATAAATTTCTTTAATATTGTCTTACCTCTCATGTGTGCCTCCAGTTCAATTATCTACGCAACCAACGCTTCAAATTCCCGCTATTTGGCGTCCCGATTTGGTACGGACTGGTGGGTCATTCTGATCTACTCTATTTGGGAATATTTTCAATGTTTGTGCTTGGTCAGTACATTTTTGATCGATTTGTACATCATTTTGACCTACAGTCAATGTACAAACTACTGGCTAACTAAACTCAAAAGGTCAGTCTCCATATTTTGATTACAATTAATATCAGTTACACTTAATTTTAATGTTTTCATGTAGAATCAAGAATGGCGACAACTTGATCGCTGACCCAACGGAAGCAATTCGAACGTACAAAATATTTCAATTGCTCAATATTCAATTCAATGACTCATTCTCTAATTATTGCCTTTCCGCCATAATTGAAATGAGTACGGGGATTCACATTTTTGCAATGTTTGTCTCCCTGAAATTACATGGAGTCATTCCCATGCCCATCTTTGCCATTTTTCCTGTCTGCGCCGTCCTCTTGGTCATAATTGAGTTTGCCATTTGGCCCATTTTAGGACAGATCAATGCATTGAGTCATAATTTTATAGAGTCGTGGAATGAAGGGCTGAGAAGTAAAGGAGCTGAGCGGAGAGCCTTGAGGGCACTGCAGCCTTTGGGGGTCAAAGTGACGTCAGTTTATACCGTCAAAAAGACAACAATTTTATTCATGCTCTTGACCATTGTCAATTCTACTGTCAATCTTCTTCTCGTCTTCTAATAAATCTTCCTTACATATAGCCATGTTTAATAAATAAATAAATTAAAATTATTTTAATTAACAAATCAAGTTCCCAATTAACAACAAAAACAAAAACAAAGTACCACAAAATGTATTTAATTAATACTCAATAAATTTACTGCACAAAAATAAATATATTATACAAATTCTGTTACAAAAATATTAATTTAAATGGGGATTAAAATTAATTTACTTTCCTTAATTCGTTCCGGATTAGTTATCAAAATTCAAAATAGTCAAAAATTCAAGGAGGGACGAGTTCACAATTTAAAATAATTTCACACCGCGAAATATTTTTCGCTACGAGTCTGCCAGATGATTATTGTCGTAGAGAAATTATTTCGCACAAATTTTCGCAATAAAATCGCAAACTGAGTACTAACAAGGGAACATATTTCGATGTCCAACGAGTTGCAGGCTGAAACTTGGCAGGTTGGTCAATTTCGGGGTCCTGATGACGAAAAAAGTGGTCCCACGGACAGATAAAATTTTGTTCTCCAGCCAGA
The DNA here is from genome assembly GCA_034700945.1 of Arrhopalites spinosus. Lineage (NCBI taxonomy): Eukaryota > Metazoa > Arthropoda > Collembola > Symphypleona > Arrhopalitidae > Arrhopalites > Arrhopalites spinosus. Next base: position 2,411 of record JAQIVZ010003242.1, read on the forward strand.
GGTCACCAAAGGCCAAAAATATTAAAATCCTTATGACCTCAAAATTTCAAGGTGACTTTAAAATTTTGAAAAAAAATCCTGCAGAATTTCATGCTGAACAACTTTGTCAATTGCACCAAGACGCTATCTTCACGCGTTTGACCTTCAGGTACGATGTGCCATAATGATTCGAGAGATGTTCCCTTAATTAAATGAAATCAGCACGAATTACTTCATTAAAATGTAGTTACAAGTCAATAGTCAAACAAGGCACGTGATTATTGTCCGTTAGATTAACGAATGGCGCCACATCTTGAAATTCAAGTTCTGAAAATAAATTAAAATATTCCCACACTTGCTCTTGTCATCCATTTGCTAATAAATTTTGAAAAAGAAACACTTACGACATTTTTCTGCATTGCAAACGCTTCGTACAATTTCTACTCTGAAATGTGCCATCTTTGCAAAAATTCAATTGGCAGTGACCTTTGTTAGACCCGCGGACAATAATTTTCCTCTTGGGTAAATATCCGTGAACTCATCGCAATTTAGCGTGAACATGCCATCCGACATTACGTAATGTCGAATTTCCAACTTGAAAAGCCGCAATTCTACAATTTCAAAAAGTCAATAATAATTTCCGTCCAATAACTGTAATAATTAATTTTAATTGAAGTTACTTTTTCAACTATCCAAGCCAAGTTGTTCTCTTTGAAAGCGCGTTTCCCGTTTTAATTGCCAGAATGATGTTCGTAGGAGCATTTTTGCCATTTTCCCTGTCTGCGCTGTCACAATTGAGTTTGCCATTTGGCCCATTTTTGGACAGATCAATGCATTGAGTCATAATTTTAAAGAGTCATGGATTGAAGGGCTGAGAAGTAAAGGAGCAGAGCGGAGGGCCTTGCAACCTTTGGGGGTCAAAGTGACGTCAGTTTATACCGTAAAAAAACAACAATTTTATTCATGCTCCTGGCCATTGTGAATTCTACGGTGAATCTACTCCTCTTCTAATAAATCTTTGTTACATATAGCCATATTTTCATTTTAATTAATTAATCAAGTTCCGAATTAACAACAAAAACAAAGTATTTATTTAATATTCAATGAATTTACTACACGAAAATACATGTACACATCCAGTCAAAAAGTCAAAAGACAACAGCCTGGTTCACCATTTTGTTGGTTTCAAATCAAAATTTTATCAAGTACTCAAACAATTTTTGGCCAACCTGTAGAGACAGAAAGAAACTTTACACAACCAATTAGCAATTCGATGCATTTTTCCCTTAGTAAACTCAATGACACACTTGGACAAGCCATAGAATTTCTAATTGGCTTTGTAAAAAAAATTTCTGTCTCTATGTAGAGCGGTTGTACTTAAATAAAGGTTGAGTCCTCTTGAAAATTGATGAAAACTGGTTCAGCTCCAATTTGGTCTTGATGACTGTGGACAAAATAAAATATTTATTTCCATGGCCCGTTTAAAAGTTGTTAAAAATGAAATATGATTACAAATTGTCCTTCTCAGCAATGTCTCTCTTTTTCTAAACGAATCGTCCCTGTTAGAACATTTGGTCTGTCGGTAGTAGCCACATGGTCTCACATGTTCGTTGGGTCCAACTTATGATGCGTAAAAAGGGGGAGAGGGAATTAAAGTTTAGCAAAGGGAAATGAGTAAATTAATTAAAATTAATTAAATTGGTAAGTGATTTAATTTTTAAAAAATGAAAACTCACGCTTGGAACAACTTTCCCACTTCATGTAGACACACTCGGTTCCTCATTGTGGACGGTAGAACTTGTCAACGGCTTGGCAAAGACTGTTCAAGTCTTTTGGGGGTGTTGACAAAATCTATCCCACTATCCCATTATATCCCACTATCCTATGAGCACAAAAAGTCAAAAACCAATTGCGTGCTCCCTTTGATGAGGCAAAGTCAAAGGGAGCACGCTCATCACCAATAAAAGCAGGCAAGGAAAAATAAGCAAAATATTAGCGCCATTTTATATTTAGGGTCAATTGTAGGTTGAGGGTGTCATTGGGACTCATAATGTTGACTTGGGTTGGTTTCTATCCCGTGGGATAGAAAAGTGACAAAATCTATCCCACGGTAGAATGAATCCCGCGCTATTTCTACCCTCATTTTGCCCCATACGGCCGCCATTTTGTAGAAAATGGCTGCCAGCTGCCGTCAGGAAACCATTTCATCAAAAATATGCCCGTGGGATATAATGGGATAGTGGGATAAATTTTGTCAACACCCTCTTTTGGAGACAAATCATACTTACCCACTCGAAGCCCTGTAGGGGGCTCTAAAAAAGAAAATGATTGACTTTACTTGCATATGTACAATTATTTTATGTACTGTTCAAATTTTGTACCCATTTTTGACAAATCCCATGTTTGTCGCAGGCTTGGTTTCCACAGCAAGACAACTGGGGACATGGTTGATTCGGAATACAAGGGGTTGGTCCCTCTACAAGTCTATTTGCCTTAAAAATTAAAACTCAATTTAAAACATGGCTTTAATTGAGTCTTTCACGTGTCACCACAGACATACGAGAACATTTAAATACAATAATGTGTACTGTAAACTGACAATTAAAGTAAGGCCAAGATAATTGAAATCCAGTTGACAAATCTACAAATAAAACAAAATCAATTTTTTATGGGAAAGGACAGTCCTGTAGTATAAGTTGAATGGTTGCCAAAATGTCAAGTAAAGTGGCCCACAATTGTGGAAATAAATTTTATGCGCCAATTTTCGTTGCGTTTGTTAAAAATATCCAGCCCTTTCCCAAGTCACAGTCCAACGACGCCCTCTCTTGTGGAAACAATAGAAACCTTGAACCGATGTAAGCACGTGGCATGTACATTCCCACCTTAACACCCTCGTGCGTAGTGGCAACAATGTTTACTTGTGTGTCTAGTGTGGGTTAGGGCCTATTTTCACTGGGCCTTAAACCGGGATAATTACTAACGTGGAGCGTCCCGCACGTTACCGTGGCAGTTATCCCGGGACATGGGCCTAGTGAAAATAGGGCCTTAGGTGCCCTAGGTGGGTTTTGTTACCTTTTACGTGACTTTTGGCTCACCCTGTACTTTAAGAAGGCAACTTGGGGGGAGAGTATTTCAAATTTTGAAATCGATTCATGAGAAAATATGGTAAACTTTACCCTAAAATCATGATGGTGGGCAGAATAAAAAAAAGAAGGAAATATTGTTGGAAATATTGTTTTTTGAAAAATTTAAGAAAGTGGTTCAAGAATTCTTTCAAAGTGAACACTTGAAATTGGGCTGAGAGGAAAACACTCAAAAGGGAAAGCGGCAACTGTACGAAACAAACATTAAACGTCATCATCATTTTATAACTTTGTAATGGAACCCATCAGACATCTAACATTTGGTTCTTCTACATGACCAAGTACTTGATATCATTTAACGTGTACAGGGTGTTCCAAATTGAACTGCCACATGAAAAAAACTTTTTTTCTTTTCAATATTTTTTCCAAATTCCAAAAGGCAGGATGTACACAGGGTTCTGGAGAAATTTAAATGTACACGTAGGCAATAAAACAATCAAATTATTGTTCCCACAATTTTTTAAAGTTTTATTTAATTTGACTTGTAAACATGTTGATTAAATTTAATAATATTGAATGACATTGCAATGGTACTAGTAAAACAAATAAAAATTTTTAATATTAACGGTCACAATTATTTAGTTAACAATTTTTTTTAAATTAGAAAGAGTTAAATAATTAAAAAAAATCATTCATTCTCTAACAAAAACAGCCCGAGATTGACCTTTAGTGATGATCATTTTATTTTGTGACATGACCAATTGAACCGAGTCCGGGTTTTCACACAAATCTTTCAATCCTTTTTCCAATTGGCCATACTTTTCATTCAATCGAATGTAGGACGTGTAGCCGTCCTTTGTTTTACGCCATCCCTTCTGAGTTTCCATTATCTCAAAATCAAATCCATTGACCACGTGGACATACACCCGAAATGAGTCTTCCTCAAGGTTTTCTATGGTTAGGGTCACACTATTAGCCTTGAAATTTCTCCCGCTTCGAATCACTTCTCCATCTATTACAATTGTATTGGCCACCACTTTCCAAGACCCAGCTATTTGTCCGTCTGACTTTTAACATAATTTACTAATTAATTATCTTAAATCACATTGAAAACAATCATGTTAAGTTGTCTTATTCTACTCATTTAAATGAATTGTGTACACGTGGCAAAAGTTCATTAGTAAATAAATAATTACCTTGGACAAAACGGCGGGTACAGTTGAAAAGAGAAAAAGGGAAAAAGTTAGCAAAAACATTTAAATTAATGGGAACGGGCCTTATTTAGAGTTTATAAAATTCTAGTTAATAAAGTTAATTTTTAAATTGATTAACTTTAAACTTTGTAAATAATTTTACTAGTCTCTCAACAAGAAAATGATGAAATGTACAAATAACTAAATTTTTTCAGTTATTTTTTTGATTCTTCCACCTTGAATTAATTTTTTATGGGCAGTTTGGTGATGAATAAATAAAATTAAAATTGTAAATCATATTAGATTAATTTAATTATGTTGGAAGGGCAAGACCACAAACAGGTTCTTGGGGGGACAAGGATAAAAACACTAAATTTATTCAATTTTTTTGTGTGGCCATCATGTTTGCAAGCAATTTTAATTTATATTAAATAATATTAAAGCACCTATTGCTCTACACAATTTTATAATAAATTAATCCACAAAAGACATTGAGTTTGAGATATCCTTGCATATACACAATTAAAATTAAAAAACTAGCATCAGATTAACCGTGGCATTAGAAACGGCCAAAAGCATAGACAAAATGGTTGTCTTTTTCACCGTGTAAATTGAGGTGACCCTCACCCCGAGAGGTCTCAACGCCCACAAAGCCCTCCCCTCCACCCCTTTCCTTGCCAAAATTTGACCCCACGAGTCTTTGAAGCTAAAACCCAAAGAATTGATTTGGCCCAAAAGTGGCCAAATCGCCCCCGCAATGACGATACAGAGAACGATCATCATGGGGAAAATGGCAATGATGGGCATGGGAATGAGGTCGGAAAGTTTTAGAAAAACAAAAATAGAAAAAATTTGTATACAATTTGTCATTTGAATAAGTGAGGGAAGACATAGAGAAGAGAACGAGTCATTGAATTGAATATTGAGCAACTGAAATATTTTGTACGTTCGAATTGCCTCTGTTGGGTCAGAAATTAAACTCTCGCCATTTTTCATTCTGTGTACAAAAAGAAAAAAATTCATTTTAAAATAATTTATCAATTAAAAAATGGGCGGGAAAATTCAAACCTTTTGAGTTTACTTAGCCAATGATTAGTGCACTGACTGTAGGTCAAAATAATGTAAAAATGGAGACAAAAAGTTGTTGACACGGCCAAAGCCTGGAAATATTCCCAAAGAACATAGAGCACAACGATGGGCCATTTAGTCCCAAAGATGGCGCCAACATAGCGGACATTTGAAGTATTTTGTAAATATAAAAGGACAGTGAAAGAAGCACCAATAGGAATAATCAAATTAAAAAAATGGAGAATAAAATCACACCCATCTGTTCGTCTCTTCTTCCACACGTCTTTTCTTGTGTATTGAACTAATAAATTAATTTCATATTTAAAATGGCGCCAAAATTAAATTTTAATTCATTTTCATGTACCAGTACAACGTTGATCAAATTTGAGGAGACCATTAAAAAGGCTTACTATCCTTGATTTTTTTAACCAAAGATTAAAATTAAATAGGGAGAAAGCAGCAAAGCTGATAATGTACATGACGTCAATAAGGAGGCTTGGAATGGACCGATTTTTATGGTACAATCCTTGACAAAAACCATTGAGAATGAAAATGGTGTTTGAGTGTGTCCATAGGAGGTTGATATACCACAAAAAACTTGAGGTTTTTCTCTTTTTTAGGCTCAAAACTTGAGTGGATTCATTCCAATGGAAGGGGGAAGATCGTAGAAAAGTTGTGATGGTAAAATAACGTCGAAATGCCACGTATGTTCCTTCCGAAAACATTTTCAAGTCTCAATTTAGATTTTTTGTTCTTGTAATGAAGCAAGTACCCTCCTGGTGTGATGCAACTGTGTGGGTTTTTTATGATGCAAAATTATTTTGCAATTCTTTCATTGCAATTTGTGGTTTGCGTCATGGAATGGCTCGTGCGGTAATTAATTTTTAATTTTGATTTAATGATTTAAGGCTGGTTTAGAGTCCACATGAAGTTGCCACATGAACGAGAAATTAAAAATATTCTGTGAAATTTTTCATATCAACAAAAATATGAAATTTTTCATGTGCACAAAGCACAGTGCGATAAAATGAAACGATTTCATTGGAGTTTCTATGATAAACTCCAATAAAATCATGCAAGTTTTCAAACAAACTTTTTGAATTTTTAAAAAAATAAAATAATTAGGACCGCTTTATCGCACTGTGCAGAGTGTACATGGCCTTGGCCTTGGTGCAAGTAATGGCCCCTTGAAATGTCCCTTGAAATTTAATTTAAATTAATTACTAATTTAAATTTAAATACTGGAATAATTATGTTGAGCAAATTAATCTCCCTTTCTTTGTGTGCCATTTAATTTGTAATCATTTTTTTTTCTAAGCAAGCATTTATTTATTATGGGACGAAAAACAGGACCAAATATTCACAAAGAAGAACAGAAAGAACGAATAAAAGAAAAATTAAAATTCAACACCGAATTGATCGTCTTTGTCTAGCAAAGACCCCAATTGTACTCCCCTGAACACAGATATCGGAGAGTGAATTCCAATCGTTGTCGGGAGTCAGTGGGTAGACGATGGTTTTGTACATGTGTAATTTTTGGTGTAACTTTGCTCAGCAGCTTTTCAAAAGCTTCTACAATCATCCTACAAAACATGCGCTTCAAATTAACTTAATTAATTAAAAGTGAGTGTGTAAATTGAGTTGAACCCAATTCAAAACTAATTTTACCTGAAATATTTTTTAAAATATTCAGAATCATTGGCTTCCATTTCTTTCACTAAAATCATTTCGTCTTGTGCTGCTCGATGTGCAAGGTGGTCGCATGTACACCCTTTTTTGATGTAAATTTTTTGGTAATTCTGGAAGCGCCGTAAATAGTAATAATGGCTCTGGAATGCTCCATTCTAATTTTAATTGTAATAAAAATAATTATTCCAGTAGTAATTAATTTAAATTAGATTTCAAGTGACATTTCAAGGGGCCATTACTTGCACCAAAGGCCATATACACTCTATGCGCCAAAGAAGAAAAGGAGGTTGGGACATTATCAGGTCTGACTTGTAAAATCTCAGCCAAAATTGAGTAGGATATTCCGCCCAGATACCATGGTTATGGATGGGGGGGGCTAGGGCATAGAGTAAATAAGCGGCCCTAAATTTCCCATGGAATATCCTACTCAATTTTGGCAGAGATTTTACAAGTCAGACCTGATAATGTCCCAACCTGCTTTTGGCAGAAAAGGGCATAGAGTGTATATGGCCTTGCTTACACCAACGCCATGTCACAGTGCGATGAAGCGATCCTAATTATTTTATTTTTTTAAAAATTCAAAAAATTTGTTTGAAAAATGAAACGATTTCATTGGAGTTTCTATGATAAATTCCAATAAAATGGTGCTAATTTTCAAACAAACTTTTTGAATTTTTAAAAAAATAAAATAATTAGGATCGCTTCATCGCACTGTGCTAACGGGAGACGGAATTTCAAAAAACAAAATTTTGAAAATTTTGTCCAGAATTTCATACAAAAAAAATTAATGTTTTTGTATTTCTAATGGAGTTTTATGAAAAAATGTTTCAAAAAACTTTGATATATCGGCCTGGAAACACCGCCCGATATTATAAGAATTTAAAATTAATTGGCCAATAAGAAAAAGAGCGAGACAAATCTACAAAGATGTTTTTTTATTGAAATTAAATAAAATGAAATAAAATTAACTAGGGTAATTAAATGGTAATTATACACAAATTAAAATAATTAGTAGACTTATATGATCCCCCTACAATTTAAAATCTTTTTAGCACGTGTCCCAATTAATTCCCCCCAAAAGTCAAGAGACTTAATAGAAATCCTTGACCCAATAAAATTAATTCTCCTTGTATAGGAATCCTTGATGACCTGGCCATTGTTTCTTGTACAAAAGTTTTATTTTCTCCCAATTGTTCTTTAACCCAAGCTTGACCTTTCCTGACCTCTGATTTACATCCATTGGGATACCACACTCCACTTGGTAATCTGCTTTTGTGGAGATTTGAAATTATTTTATTTACTGGCCCTATATCAATAAATTAACAAGGATTTTAATTGTAATTTAATTTCAAAAACAATTAAATTTACGTTTTAAATGAGGCATCTCTTTAGGGACTCCTAAACCAAGAAAATGATCTTGAAAAAGTCCATCTTTTGAATGCTCAAAAAGTTTCCGTCCTTCTAAAGTCACCAGCCGTGCCGGCGGATGCAATTCCAAAAGTTTTGTCCAGAAAATACACACCAGTCTCTCTTTCTCCAAAATTTTCCTGAAACACTACAAAATCCAAAAAACACGTGACATGAATTACTAAAAATGGGAGCCATCTCTCAAAATATTTTACCAAATAAAAAGAATCCATGCCCAAACTTGGTTCAAAATAGGAAACAGTTCTTTGAATGACCTCCACCCCCACGTAATTGTGTTTAGCCAATTCCTCAAAATTCTTTCTCAAAGTCACCGTCAACATGGGCGCCCCCAAGTGATAGTCAGACTCAACCAATTCCAAAAACGTTTTGGGCGGCACCTCCTCATCAGGTTGGACTTGAAAAGCTATCAATTTTGATCGAAATCCAGTGACTAGAACGATCGTGACTCAGGCCCAAATACAAAATAAACTTGGCAAGTTCACCACTTGTAAAATAGCGGAAGTACAACCTTGTTCTAGTAGAGGGCGGAGTATCCAATTGAAAGCATAAATATTTAAATTTTGCGCTTCCTCCAATTTTAAAAGAATTTTTCCTCTCACGAAAATGAGAAACCACAAAAGGAAAATTATGAGGAGAAGCGTGAGCCATATTGGAAATTGAAATGGTTTGAAAATAAATTTTATTGAATGATGTTCTAATTTGGTGGGCAAACCAGTGATAAATTTTGCGTGGTCGATCATGTAACAATGAGTGTAGTCAACTACTTGGTACACATCCCACGTGACTGATAAACGACCAGCAATTAAATAATTTAGATCAATTAATTCACCAACTGTGCCACTCCATCTTTTTGTCATGGGGTCATACTCTGCGCCATTCGTTTGATCCACGTCTGGGTCAATAAATGGAGTTGAATTTAGCGCCAGTAATATTTCATTGTACAGGACAAAAGCGGGATTGTAGGATTGACCCGACTCTATATTTTCTTGGTTTTCGGGTGAAGCGTCAGGACTAGCAATTTGGAGAATTTCTGATTCATAATCCCGCCATTTTGAGTTTAAAATTGTGTGCATTTTTTTCAGTTCTGACATTGATTTTATTGGGTCAGTCAGCAGGTCAATTTTACTAAGATGAGATGAGAGAAAGGTCAAACCGTTGATTCTTCTGTTGGTTGTGTAGGTCAAAATTTTTGTTTTTATAGAAGTCGAGGTCACGAAAAGAAGGACCTTTTGCATGAAACTCATGACGAAACTTAAACTACCAATAGCCTTTGAAGGATTTTGGGTCAAATTTAAAATTGACCCATTTGTATGGGTCAAAATAAAATAATTGTAACAATTTGGGTCATCCCTCACACACAAGTGAGAGTTGAGGTCAGAGTTATTTGAACTTGAGTGGAATTGGTCTAATTGTTTGGGGTCAATGTCCATGTAAAAATTGAGGGAGGTTGAGTCACGTTTAAATTTTAGCGGGAGGTTTAATTTTGAAAATCCATTTGAACCAAGGGCTCTGTTTTTGTCACCATAAAAATGGAATTGAAGGGCCATGAAAATTTTGAAAAATTTAAATAATTGAGCGGTAAATTAGACACAAATTGAACTGTCCCTGGTCTTGGCTCCATCTTTTGGTCATTTTGACTAATTTGACAACAAGTGGCTGAGATTAAAGTAAAAATGAATTTACTTTTAAATTCTTGAATAAAATTAGAATTATTTGAAATCATGGAGAGGAAGGGTGACGTCATAGAATATTTTAGGAGAAATAATTGAATTAATTTCACAATAATAATCGTTACTTTAATTACAAACATTATTTTTGTACACTTATTTAATTTTGCAAATTGTAATTTAACTAATATCAATATGAATATCAAAGAAATTATGAAATAAAATTTAACTGAACAAGCTTCTCGTATATGAAACTGTTTGTCAAAAATTTTGCCAAATTTTGATTTTTGCAATTTGTGGTCGTGCGTTGTGAAAAAACAAGTCAATTTTTTTTGGACAATAATAATGGAAACCTTTTCAAGATAAAAATAAATTTCAACAAACTGTTCTGGACAATGACACCACATTAAAAACGTTTTTTTGAGTCATAAAACGTACAAAAAAATAAAAACTTGGATAATAAATCAATTTTTAGACACGTGACAAACAGAATTTTGTTTGTAATATTCAGGCCATTTTCTCAGATAAAACAAAACATTATAAATATTTTTTACATAAATTCGTGTATCTACACTCTCATGGCTTTGGCATAACTGGAAAGCATTAAAAAGATAGCATTAAATTAACATTAAAATAGCAATATTTATTTATTTTTAGTGTTGTCCTATATGCCTAATGATTTTTTAATAGAAAACCCTCGAGAGTGTAATCTAAGAATTTAAAAAAACCAAAATTTCAAAAAGTAAGAAGCAATGTTGTAATTTGATTGACGACAAAATCAACAAAAATTAAAGTTGAATTTTTCCCAATGATTGAAAAAGGTCCACATTCAATATGAAGACATGGAATGGACCCACAACTCAATTTCCAAAATTGTCTCTCCATTTGAAACCGACAATTCTGACATTTTTTCTCCATGAGTCTCATAAATTCATTTAGCTTCTCAGGAATATCAAAAGCAGAATTAAAATCCCCCATAAAAACAATAATTGCCAGTGCAAAAACAGTAGAGGAAATTAGGGCAAAAATTGGATTGTGAGCCATTGTACGAATCCCTGAGAACCCTTCAACAATGGCACTGTACAGTGTCATTACTTTAACCAACCAAAGAATATGACACCAACCCAAATTAAACAGCACAATCTTCAAATGAAATATTTTAGCCGCCCTCCCAAAACCATCGAGGCTTTCATTGTAAGAAGTTTCAAGTTTAAAATTTTTGTCACTAAATAAAATATAAAAAAAATTAGCAATAATTATTTTCCATATCTAATTTTTTTCAATTTACATTTGTATTTTTACCGCATTGTTATTGAGGTCATCCAAAAAAGGTCATGCTGTTCAAGACTTTCAATTTCCCGGTCAATGTTTTGAGTGAGGGTGCTCATGAAGGACAACAAAAAATAAACTCCAAAATGTAAAATGGAGACGTGGACACTTAGAGCCGTAATGTCCAAACTGAGGGAAATTAATTTTGTCCAAAATGAGTGCCATCTAGGGGGCAGAGCTCCTATTACCAGGGTTGGTAATGATGGGGGAGCTAAAAACAGGAGAGGATAGCCCAGTACGAATGGATACAACAAAATTGGAAGATATTTAATTAGTAATTCTGTCCATGATTTTCATTTTTTGACTGGTTCATTTTCTGTAAATAATAATTAAATAATTATTGTAATTTAAATTTTTACACAAATAAAACAAACAAATGGTTTTTTTCAGAATTGACCTTGAACTTTAGAAAAATGGTTCCACAGGATCATGCTCAAGTTTTGATGTTTGACGAGTATCATGTGAGAGATTGAGTTGAGAATTAGGTAGAGAAGAGAGGCCAACATCATTATATGCATCTCATCCAATCTTTCATGACCTCTCCTTATGGCCATTTATGTCTGTACTAGTACGTACGCCTTGTCACACTGTACACACCTTTTGAAAAATTTGTACATTTTTTGAGAACTTTTTGATTCTTGTTTTTCTAACTTTCCACTTTTCCCATCAAATTTAAAAGGGTAAATATTGAGACGACAGAGAAAGTCAAAAGTTTTAAAATTATTAGTGTTCATAATCTTGGTGCCAAGAAAACGTTGGGTCGTGGGAAAAACCAAGGTTTTCTTGGCACCAAGATTATGAACACTAAAAATTATCTTGTAAATCTTTTTGAGTAAACGTTTTTCAATTTTTCAAAAAAAAATATTAGAGAGTTGCAATACACCAAATTTCAAATTTAATTCAAATTGTTAAACATGTTTTTTTATGGTCTATAGCTTTCAAATAATATGACTCGACTAATATGGCAAAGGAATGAGAGAGAATTATTTCAAAATAAAATGGAGGCTTTTGGAAAACCAATATTTGGCCATTTTTCCAATTTTGATTACTCTTGAGAATGAATAAAAATTACTAGTTGGAATTTATAAAAGCGTGCATACAAAATCATTAAGGGTAACGTACGGCGCTTGGTTGACTACAAATTGTCGTCTACAATTTTTTATTTTATTTCCAAAGGACCCCATCGATTAAGGGTTTCCCATTGTTTGCATGATGCCAATAACTTGAAACTCAGCATAGTGATACAGAATCATGTTGGCTG
>JAQIVZ010003243.1:0-15100 GCA_034700945.1 Arrhopalites spinosus
GACATTCTTGGTTTCACTAAGGACGAGAAGGAAAATGTGTACAGAATCACCGCCGCTGTCATGCACATGGGAGAACTTAAGTTCAAGCAAAAGGGTCGTGAAGAGCAAGCCGAACCTGATGGCAAAAGTGTAAGTATTTGATGAGCCCACCCTCATTCTCCATTTTTAAATGAGATCTTACGGAATTTATTTGAAAAATATAAGAGTACAGTGAATAATTAATAATGTGTATATGAAATTATGATTGCAGGAGGGCGAGCGTGTTGCTAAACTTTTGGGAGTTGGATTTGAAGACTTATATAACAATTTCTGTAAACCCCGTATCAAGGTCGGAACAGAATTTGTCGTCAAAGGTCAAAATTTACAACAAGTTATGAACAACGTCGGCGCCATGGCCAAAGCCATCTTCGATCGACTTTTCAAGTTCTTAGTCAAGAAATGTAACGAGACTTTGGATACAAAACAAGCTCGAGCTCAATTTATTGGTGTTCTCGATATTGCTGGTTTCGAAATTTTCGATGTAAGAGCCCCTCCACTGCATAAAAATTATTGATCACAAACTTACAATCGTATTTGATTGAACAAAATATGCTTAAACTACTTTTGATTTTTCTTTTTACAGTTCAATGGTTTCGACCAATTGTGTATCAATTTCACAAATGAAAAACTCCAACAATTTTTCAACCATCACATGTTCGTTCTTGAACAAGAAGAATACCAACGTGAAGCTATTGACTGGGTCTTCATGGATTTCGGTATGGATTTGCAAGCCTGTATTGAACTCATGGAGAAGAAATTGGGTCTCTTTTCCATCCTTGAGGAAGAGTCCATGTTCCCCAAAGCCACCGATCAAACTTTTGATGCCAAATTGAAGGCTCAACATTTGGGAAAATCTCCATCCTTCATCAAACCTAAACCACCAAAGCCAGGTTCACATTTAATTTAAATAAAAATAATTCACTCGCGCCAAGTATTTATTTTTTAAAATTCTGATTTTATCCCATTTCTTGCTTTTTCAGGTCAAGCCGAGGCTCACTTTGCAATTGCTCATTACGCCGGAGTTGTGAGTTAATTTTATTAAAAAGCTTTCTTTACATGCTTATCTCGTCAAATTTACTCTTTGTCATAATGAGCTTTAATGGTAACGATATTTTCACTTTGTAGGTCCCATACAATTTGACAGGATGGTTGGAAAAGAACAAGGACCCCTTGAATGACACTGTGTGCGATCAATTCAAGAAGGGATCTAACGCCCTTGTTGTCGATATCTTTGCTGACCATCCTGGTCAATCTGGTGGCAAGGATGACGGCCCACGTAAAAAAGGTGCTGGTTTCAGTACGGTGTCTTCGTCCTACAGGGTTTGTTCAGCACAAAATTATTTTACTCTCAAATACATCATTATTTCAAGATTATAAAACTATCAAATATGAAGACTTGATTTTGTTATATATTTCAAAACGTATTTCCCCTGTATTCCTTAACCTTATGATGGTGCAACCTTCAGTTTTATTTTTGTGAATCGTTATCATGGTTTTAGTTTGACCCTTCCCTTGACCTATATCCGTGAACTTTTTTATAGAACATCTGAGACTGTAGGAATACCTTGTGACCATTTTGGTAGTCTTTTACCTGTTTTGTTGATTTCCCCAGTGTTCTGAGTTCATCCATTAGCCCAGTGACCTGAACGTACCTATGGAATGTACAAGGTTAAAACATGGCAGATTCTTTTCTGCGGACACGCACAATCACAAAGAAGAACATCACTTGTTATTTTTACCCTTGGTAACTACCCCTCTCCCAGAAAAATGGTTGACATTTACCTTGCCCTTTCTGTGTGAATTGATACCATGAAAGTAAGACCCCTCTCAATTATTCAAGACAATAATTGTGCTAATGAATAGCTTTCCACATACACATCTTATTATTGTATCATTCAAACCAATTAACAATAACTATTACTTGAAAATATTTTTCTGCATGTGTAGTCAGTTAAGCCTATCACCAATTTTCTGTCACACTTGCTTGCTTTTAGAGGTTGGCAGTAGTTATAAATTTATTAATAGGCAATCCTATTGTTATGAATATACTGAATAATTTAAAAGCTAGATACAATTTAAAAATATATGCTCTGCATATCTGCTGACGTGTCTACATGATAATTATCTTTGAACCTATTTTAATGCTGAGTGGCCTAAGCATGTGCACTTGAGACAAGTACGATGCGGTACTGGATCGCTTAATGATAGCTATTTCTAATATAACCTTTACAGAAATTAAATGAATTATCTCTGAAATCCTCCACAATATAGGAACAATTGAATAACTTGATGACTACACTCAAAGCCACTCAACCTCATTTCATTCGTTGTATTATTCCCAACGAATTGAAACAACCTGGTATGTGGCTAATGATTTCCTAGTTAATTTATCATCAAAAATTTGAATTTAGAAAGGGGCAAAATAACCACAATTTAGGCGTAGTATAATCCAATAGTTTTATAACATGAATTCTATTTTGCCAAGGTCTCGTCGACGCCGCTTTGGTCATGCATCAGCTTACCTGTAACGGTGTGCTTGAAGGTATTCGTATTTGCCGAAAGGGATTTCCCAACAGGATGCACTACAAGGACTTTAACCACCGGTAAAAAATATTGCTTATAAAATTTTTAAAATAAATAACTAATAATAATAATATATTTATTTAGTTATCTGATCCTTGCACCTAATGAGATGAAGGCGGAAAAGGAAGAGAAGAAGCAAGCGCAAGTATGCTTTGATGTTATTCAATTGGATAAAGACAAGTACCGTCTTGGTAACACGAAGGTGAGTTTTGTACAAGTCATAGATTTCTATTTGTTTGATTGTCATCATACTGTTGAATTATTTTACGACATGTTGAATGTTTGCTGAATGTAAACTATATGCGTTTTAAAATCAACCAGGTATTTTTCCGTGCCGGCGTTATGGGTGAGCTTGAAGAAATTCGAGATGATCGATTGGCCAAGATTATTACATGGTTGCAATCAACAATTCGAGCTTATCTAAGTCTGAAGACTTACAAGAAACTTCAAGATCAACGGTAATTTAAAAATTATTCGATTCAAATAACAATAACAAGTTCATAATCTGGTTTGCTTACGGGTGGACTCAGTTTTTGTTCTGACTATTTAACTATTTGACTATTTAACTTGTAGCAACTCATTGATTGTCGTGCAACGAAACTTGCGTCAATTTATGAAATTGCGTTGCTGGCCTTGGTGGCACGTGTGGCTGAAGATTAAGCCCATGATTCACATTGTTTGTATTGAAGACGAAATCGCCAAATTAGAAGAAAAGGCTGCTGCTGCTGCTGAAGCATTTGAAAAAGAAGCCAAAGCTCGCAAAGAAGTTGAAGGCGAAAGCGCCAGACTTACAGCTGAAAGAGACTCCCTTGCAGCTCAGCTTGAAGAATCTCGTGGACTTTCTGGCAACACTCAAGCAACCATCAACAAAGTCAAGGCTCAAAAGGCTGACTTAGAGGCTCAACTTCATGTACGTACCTCAACATTTTTGCTTTTTTCTGAAACACAATAATTTGAAAAGATGCATGTATTTTTTGTAGGACGCCCAAAATCGACTCAGTCAAGAGGAAGATGCCCGCAATCAACTTCAAAGCCAGAAAAAGAAGATGGAACAAGAAATGGCCAGCTTAAAGAAAGATTTGGGAGAACTCGAAGGCAGTGTAAGCAAGGGGGAACAGGATAAATCAACCAAGGAAACTCAAATCCGCAATTTGAATGATGAGATTGCCCAACAAGACGAACTCATTCACAAATTGAACAAGGAAAAGAAACTCATTCAAGAACAAACTCAAAAAACAGCAGAGGACTTGCAGGTCATACTTTATTCGCATGACTAAAACAATAAAAGTCTGCTTGAATTTTATTTTCATAAAACGTTTTAAATTTTTTAGGTTCAAGAAGACAAAGTCAATCACTTGAACCGAGTCAAGGCCAAGTTAGAGACAACTTTGGATGAACTTGAAGATTCTTTGGAAAGAGAAAAGAAACTCCGTGGGGATGTTGAAAAGACCAAGAGGAAGGTCGAGGGGGACCTCAAGTTGACCCAAGAGGCAGTGGCAGATTTGGAGAGGAGCAAAAAAGAATTAGAACAAACCATCCAAAGGAAGGACAAGGAAATTTCTTCCCTTACTGCCAAATTAGAAGATGAACAAAATTTGGTCGCTAAACTCCAACGTCAAATCAAGGAGCTTCAAGTGAGTTTTAAAAGCCAAACATTAAAAAAGAGGAAAACTAATTTTTTTTCAATTTTAGGAACGCATCGATGAACTTGCTGAGGAATTGGAAGCTGAACGTCAATCGCGCTCCAAGGCCGAGAAACAACGTGCCGAACTTGCTCGTGAACTCGAAGAACTTGGAGAACGCCTTGAAGCCGCTGGAGGAGCCACTTCCACTCAAATCGAGCTCAACAAGAAACGTGAAGCCGAATTGACCAAACTCCGTGTAGACGTTGAAGAATGCAACATCCAACACGAAGCCGCCCTCGCCGTCATCCGCAAGAAGCACAACGATGGAGTAGCTGAAATGGCTGAACAAATTGATAACCTCAACAAACTCAAAGCCAAGGCAGAAAAGGACCGTTCCACCATTTCCAGCGAGCTTAACGAAGCCCGTGCCACCATGGATCACTTGTCCAACGAAAAAGCCCGCCAAGAAAAACTCAACAAACATTTGGCTCAACAAGTCAACGAAGTCTCTGCCAAATACGACGAAGTTTCCAAAACCCTTGGTGATCTCGACTCGTCCAAAAAGAGACTGGCTATTGAGAATGCTGACATGAGTCGTCAACTAGAAGAATCTGAATCTCAAATCTCTCAATTGAACAAATTGAAGGTCTCCCTTGCCACTCAATTGGAAGACACCAAACGTCTCGCTGATGAAGAGTCACGTGAACGTGCCACCCTTTTGGGTAAATTCCGTAACGTCGAACACGACCTCGATACTCTCCGTGAACAATTGGACGAAGAGTCCGAAGGCAAAACTGACCTCCAACGTCAATTGTCCAAGGCCAATTCTGATGCCCAAACCTGGCGATCCAAGTATGAGTCAGAGGGTGTTGTCCGCACTGAAGAACTTGAAGAAGCGAAGTAAGTTGACTAAATTAGTTTTAAAATAATTTGAGATAAGAGTACCCAAAATATGATTACTTATTTTTTCATGACAGACGGAAGTTACAATCCCGTCTTGTTGAAGCCGAGGAAACGATCGAGTCCCTCAACCAGAAGATTGTTGCCGTCGAGAAGACCAAAAACCGCATTTCCAGTGAGTTGGAGGCCACCCATGTCGAAGTAGACCGAGCCCGAACCATCGCTGACCAAATCGAAAAGAAACAAAAGTATTTGGACAAAATTATCAACGAATGGAAACTCAAGGTTGATGATCTCTCCCAAGAATTGGATGCTTCCCAGAGGGAATGTCGCAACTACTCCACCGAATTGTTCCGCATCAAAGCTGTATACGAAGAAGGTCAAGAGCAACTTCAATCCGTTCGTCGTGAGAACAAAAATCTCGCTGATGAAATCAAGGACCTCATGGACCAAATTGGAGAAGGTGGTCGCAACATTCATGAGATTGAAAAGGCCCGCAAACGTCTTGAAGTTGAAAAGGAGGAACTCCAAGCCGCTCTTGAGGAGGCTGAGGCTACTTTGGAGCAAGAAGAAAACAAAGTTCTTCGTGGTCAACTCGAATTATCTCAAGTCCGACAAGAAATCGACCGAAGAATTGGCGAGAAAGAAGAGGAATTTGAAAACACCCGCAGAAATCATCAACGAGCTTTAGACTCCATGCAAGCCAGTTTGGAAGCTGAGGTCAAGGGTAAGACTGAAGCTCTTCGTATCAAGAAAAGCCTCGAGTCTGACATCAACGAACTTGAAATTGCTCTCGATCACTCCAACAAAGCCAACGCTGAGGCTCAAAAATCCATCAAACGTTACCAACATCAACTCACTGAAATCCGTACTCACCTCGAAGAAGAACAACGTGCCCGAGACGAGACTCGTGAACAACACGGTATCGCTGAACGCCGAGCCAACGCTCTTGCCAATGAAGTCGAAGAATCACGAACACTTCTTGAACAAGCTGACCGTGCTCGTCGTCAAGCTGAACAAGAATTGGCTGACTCTCACGAACAACTCAACGAATTGGGAGCTCAAGCAACTTCTTTGACAGCCGCCAAGAGGAAGTTGGAATCTGAACATCAAACTCTTCACTCCGATTTGGAAGAAATTCTCAACGAAGCCAAGAACTCAGAAGAGAAGGCCAAGAAAGCCATGGTCGATGCTGCTCGTCTTGCTGATGATTTGAGAGCTGAACAAGAACATGCTCAAAATACCGAAAAGCTTCGCAAGAACTTTGAGGCTCAAATCAAGGACTTGCTCGCCAAATTGGATGAAGCCGACAACAACGCTCTCAAGGGCGGAAGGAAGGCTGTAGCCAAATTGGAAGCTCGTCTTCGCGCTTTGGACACCGAGTTGGAAAGTGAACAACGACGACATGCTGATGCCCAAAAGAACATGCGAAAGGGTGACCGACGCATCAAGGAATTATCCTTCCAAGTTGAGGAAGATCACAAAAACTACGAAAGAATGCAAGATCTGACCGAGAAGCTTCAACAAAAAATCAAAACTTACAAACGACAGATTGAGGAGGCTGTAAGATTTTTTGAATTATTCAGTTCCTTTAATTGTAAAAAAATTCATTAGTTTAAACTTAAGTTTTAATATTTATTTTGTAGGAGGAAATTGCTGCTTTGAATTTGGCCAAGTTCTCAAAAGCCAACCAAGAACTCGAGGAGGCTGAGGAACGAGCTGAAATGGCTGACCAGGCTTTGTCCAAAGTCCGTGCACGAGGCTCTGCTGTACGAGCACTCAGTCCTGTGTCCAGGAATTAAATACGTAAGTCTCATTTTTTAATTAAATTAAAATTTCAATTTTTTCACACCGTACAATTTATTTTTTTTTGGGCTCATACAGAACCAGGGACCACTGTCAGTATTTGAAGAAGGAATTTCTGAAATGGAAATAAATGGATGGACTGGAACACCATGACAAATGAAACAAATTATATTAATGTTATTCTATTAACTGAAGTAGATTTACGCATAAATAGTATGTAATCCCCCAAGACCGAAACTGCCTTTCATTTTATTGAATTTTCATAGTCTAAAATGAAATTCAAAGTAATGGTTTCAAATGAAATAAATAATACTTATTGCAATGCTCGAAATTTTATGCCCTCTGACTCTGAGTTGAATTATTTAATAGCATTTAAATTTTCAAAACCATGCAAGTTAGTGCTGCAATATTAGTCAGCATAATTTGGGTGTATTGTCAAATAATCATACATTTTCTTGCTTTCCTGTAATAATTTAAAATTTTATCACCACTACAAATCTCAGTCTTTTGACAGGAAGTCCTTCCATTTATAGCCAGGACATCCCGCTCTATCAAACGTCCCAATGCTTCCTTGCCCCAGGGCCTGTATCTGGAGAGATTGGACAAATGGAGTGTACATGATACTTAAAATGAAAGATGACCGTTAATTTCATTATAATTTAATTATGATTTTTATTTTTCTACATTACAATTTATATCAGGGGCTTTAATCTAAAAAGTGCAACTGTTTTCAAATCCGTAATAGCCATGATTGAAATTTTGCAACTCACTCTACTACAATATAAATGACATTTAGTAAATATAAACAACCTTTTGAAATATTGTATTAAAAATATTTTTATGTTTTTCTGCACAAAATATTTCAAAAAATTAATACAAAAAAACTCAGAAAATAAAAAGAGATGCACAAATACATAAATACAAAAATAAAACAAAAGAATTTAAATTCAGATTATATAATAATTCTATGATACAATTTGTATCACAATTACAATAAATTGTTATTGTAATTAAATAAACATTTTATTTATCTCATTTCTGTTTTATCCTAAAATTAAAATGAAGTCTAAAATATTTTTGTGGCTCTAAAATTCTCACTGTGTCTCCTTCTGACCAGTCTTAGCGTACTCAAATTCGTTTCGAATTTTATTTCATTTGTAAATTTAAATGAAGATCAAGACGCTTCACTTTCCCAACGGAAGCCGGATTTTTAAAATCTGCATAGTTTTCTCATCCCCTTCACATAAAATCTCCGAGAGAAGGCATTGAACCCGGAAAGCCCAGTCGTGGGTATTCCACTAAATTTTTTTTCTTTGTGCTTTTACAAAAATTAGCCAATACTTTACAATCCAAAAGAAAGCTGTCAATTTCCAAAAAAAAAATACAAAAGTCAAATAAAAAATAAATTTTACTACTCTAAAGTTTGGAAATAATCGTGAATTGGCATAAAAAAAAATCCCACGAGTTTATTAGGATTGGCATGTTTCCCTAGATAAATAAATCCGTTCCCATTTAAGGAATTTCCTTGTACTCGTAAAAAAAAGAAAAGGGGAAAATTGGCAAATTATTTGCACTCGAGAGTAAACGAGTGGAAAAAAGAAATAGCGGGAGCTGTCCAGGGAATGAGATTTAGTGAAAATAATTTTGTCAATTATTGGCAAAATGTGCGTGCGCCCTCCCCCCCTCCTCTCCCCGGCCAAACGTAAACGTACACGCAGACTATACACGGTGAAATTCCTTTAGATTAAATAGTGAAAGTTAGGAGAAAGGGAAAATAGGGAAAATCAATAGAAGCGAAGGAAATGCGTGGCTGGGAGAAATAGCAGAGAATTGTGCGTGGACATGTAAGGAGCATTAAACTCTACGCTCTCCTATTCCCAATTCCAACTAAACGACGCACTTTTCCTCTTCTTCCCCACATACAAACAAACTCAATCCCACTTTCTCTCCCATTCTTTCCCCTTCTTTTTTATGATCAAGTCGCAAAATATTTTAAACTTTCTCCTACTTTTAACCATGTAAAACTTAATTTAATTATTATTTTGCAATATTTCTACACCCCCCTCATCATTTTGGCGGCTACCAAAAGGACTGGGCTACAGGTGAAATATTGTACATGTGAATGTGAAGATTGTGTGCAAAAAAAAATTGATATTGATTAGTGCAAAAAATAATTGGCCATGGGGAAGTATTTAAATCACACGTGGAATGTGGCCATCATATTCTACTGCATGGTAAGTTTTTAAAATTAATTAAAATATTTAAATTAATTTGGAATTAAATTGTAAATTAAATTGTTGGTGACCCAGATATTTGGACTGGCCTTCTTTGTGACATCGACGTTGTACATAGTGACACTGGACAGGATAGAGATGACCTCAAAAGATAATTGTGATGACCCGGAGTCATGGACTTTTGCCCAAACAACAAGAAATTTGACTTTACCGCCACCCTGTGTACAACTCAAAGAATGGAAATTATTTGCCAATACGGGACTCGTCTATGGAATCGTTTGCGTCTTTTTGGGGATTTTTCAATTGTGGCCCATTTGTTGGGGTCTCTGTCGGGATTACAATTCCAAAAATTCAAATATTTCACAACCCAATCCACGCGGGAAAATATTTAAAACTGTCGCTACCAACATTGTCACTACGCATCAACGTTTACTAGAAAAACATAAGAAGCATCAGGTACACTTCTTTTTGTGAATTAATTTCCTTGGAGGCAAATTCAAATATTTTTTGTATTATTTTTTTGCAGGAAACGCAATTCTGGTCGGGATGCTTCAAATTTGTCTATCGAACACTGACTTATATTTTAATGTTGACCTTGTGGTTGACCTCACTGATAATTCCAATTTATATTGCTGTGAGTCTTGGGACGACCAACGCATTCCATGCTTTTGAGGGTCAATTTTACTCACCAGCTTTGGCTTTGTTTGCCATTTGTCTGTTGAGTTTGACCTTTGTCATCTTGTCGGCTTGTGCCCTCATTTGCGTCGAGTCCGATTTTTGGAATTCCATTGAAATCTCATCCAGCTATGACAGCACAGACAAGGAACCCGAAATCGGGGATTTGGAGGTTGACGAAGGGGAGGATGAACAGAAGGAACCATCAAAATCACCAACTTCTACTTCATCCTATGTCTAAAATTATTAAGAACGGAAAATTGTTTGCCATTTATTTACAAACTAAAATAAAATTGGCAATTTTGCAACTGTTGGGATTTTTTGCAAATGGCCAATTTCTACCGAGGAAAGTGGCTCAAGAGTATTTGAATGGCAAAAATAATTTGAGGGGTGATGGACGAAGATGGAATAAATTGGCATAACTTAATTTTACAAAGTTGGCCATTTTTTGCAAATA
The DNA here is from genome assembly GCA_034700945.1 of Arrhopalites spinosus. Classification (NCBI taxonomy): domain Eukaryota; kingdom Metazoa; phylum Arthropoda; class Collembola; order Symphypleona; family Arrhopalitidae; genus Arrhopalites; species Arrhopalites spinosus. Next base: position 10,320 of record JAQIVZ010003243.1, read on the forward strand.
TGACAAACTGACATTGCAAAATATGTGGCAACTTTTTAGAAATTAATTTATTGGTCAATTTAAAATGACAAAATAATGATGCAATATTAATACAAAAATAAATTATTTGATAGAATGCGAGAGTCAATGTTTAATTTATACTTGTAAATATAAAATGTGCAAAATAATACTAATAATTTAGTTAAATGTATTAAAAAATAGAATTTAAATAATTTGCAAGTGTTTTATATACACAATAGATAATATTACGAGTATTACAATACAAAATATGACATAGACTGTAGAAAAGACGTGGCTTCTCAATTTTTTTGACAATTTGCAAAATTGCAAAATTAAATTTTTGCAAAACGTCCCAGAAACTTGAATTCTTGTCTGTCAGAAAATCGCACAAAAATTTTCTAGCTCGTCACAACGTTTTTGGCGGGCATTTTTTTAACAAGAAAAAATCTCTTTAAATATTTCGCAAAAAAAAACTTGGAATAGGACAATCAGTACAAAGAGTTTTTTTTGTTTGTGAAGAGAAAATGAGTTGAGAAAATTGTGGAAGCTATTGACTTTAGACTGTTACGAATTGTTGATAATTTAAATTACAATTAAATTGACTACAAAATATTATAAACACTTTAAAAAACTGTAAATTATGAAATAAATGTGTGCAAATGATTACATTTTTCCCATGATTTTTTTCCTTGAAAATTAATATGCGCACGAAAAGTTTAAATCAATGTCATTCAAATTATAACCTAAAAAGTCAGGTGCCTATAAAAATAGAGGGCGTTCAAGTGCAACAAAAAATTGCATTTATTAATCTCAAATTTTATTGGCACCTTTTGAAAAGTGGGGCCACATTCCCCTTCTCTCGAATCGGTTTCCCAAAGTTCAAGTACACATATTTTCAACAGTAATTTAAACACAATAAAATGAATGATTTAATAGAATTAATCCAATTTTAAAAGTGTGGATTAAAATTTAATTGCGCTTCTTAGTTAAGTTTTGCGGTTGGTTGCCAGCTGTGAACAAGAGACGAAGGACGAATCGGATGGAGAAAAAGATGGCACAGGAGATCAAAAGAAGAATCGCAAAGATGAAGGCAAAGACGTCCCAGAGATAGTACTGCACAAAACTCAGCTCTCTCCCAACTGATCGCAAATGTTGCGCGCCCTTGTGCCTCAATGCAAATTCTGTGTAGTAGACTGCTCGCTTTAATGGCGTCTCTGTTTGATCCTTAAAAATGGCTGACAATTCTCTCGCCTTTGCTGCATACCTAACAAATTAATTGTAAATCATCAAAGCGTCTCTCATAATTCAAAATTTTGAAACAAAATTCATACTTTGGATTTGTTAAAAACTCGTGGAGGGTCCCTTCCAGGGATTCCGCCGCCAAGTCCAAAATTTCCATTCGTTTTCCAAATCCCTTGTTCTCTGCATGGACCATGTTCAAGTCCTGTCATAATTAAAATTATTATTTATGCTAAATGTCATATTTAATTACTATTAGTTTGAAAATTTACCTGATCTCCAAATATGGGAAATCTAAATCAAAATCAAATTTTAATTGGCGGGACAATTAAAGGAAAAGTACGTGACATACCCAATGACAGGGACTCCATGGTACAAACTCTCTTGAGTGGACAGGGCACCCCCGTGAGTCATAAAAAGCCGACAATTGGGATGAGCTTTAATTACAATTAAACATTGTTTTTAAGTCCTTGAAAATTAAAAACAAATTTCGTACCCAAAATATCCTGCTGAGGGAGCCATTTTCTCACGATGACATTTTTAGGTAAATTCAATTCTTCCGGATTCCCCTCCCACTTCCACAAAACTGAAAGTTTCAGTTTGGAAAAAACTTGAATAAAAATGTCGCGCCATTCTTTGGGCATGGACGTGGCCTTGACCACCGACCCCAGACTAAAGTAAATGAACCCCGCCTTTGCCCCATCTGCCCACTCTTTCAGATCCTACAAAGATTGTGTTAAAACTCCTCTAAATGTCAAAGATTGGTGACTTGCCTTGGGCAATGGATTCCCTGCTCGACAATGAATCCCGCCAACTTCGATGATGTCAGGAAGGACCGGAATCGGGGCATTGAGGGTCGAATGGGAATTGGAGAAGATGAGGCTGACGTTGGATTCGATCTCATACCCCCCAGGGATGTCCTGTCCCAAGTATTTTCGATAAATTTTTTCCGATTCGGGAATGTAGCTCCATTTTTCAAAGTTGGTCCAGTAAAAATCATAAATGGTGTTCTCCACTCTTTCCAGGAAACTCATCCGGTCTGTACTTATCACGAACGGATGAGGAACTAAAGACATCGGGACTTTATACCCCGTCAATTCAAGCACGAACGGTACAGGGGGCATGGAATTAAAAAGAATGTGGACTGCCCCTTGGCGGTAGAGGACTCCATTAAAACAATGGCCGCAAAAGTAATTGGTAAAGATTAAATCATACTGTTGACTAATGGCCGCTTGAAATTCCTTGTTTTGGAATATTTTATGACACGCAATGTAATTAAATTCCGCGTCAAAAGTGTACATCATCAACTTCCCCCTCTTCCGGCTAACCGCCGCGTCCGTGAATTCTTGACCCCCCAAAAATTCGTCATAACTCAATGGAACAAACTCATGCACATTCTTGGAATTTTGATTCGTCTTTGTGATGGTCGCAACGGTCACTTGATGACCCCGTTGACCCAGCTCGTGAATGAGAGGGGTGTACAAATTTTTCTCGCTGATGGAAGTGAGTGGAATCATAAAAAATATTTTGGCACTGTCCAGCCCACTCACAAAGGACAGGAGAAGCACCGGGAGGAGAGAGATCGTCTTCATATTGTAATTGCAATTAAAATTAGGAGAGATGTAAAGTGCAAAATTGTTGAGATGAGAATGGCTAATTTTAGCCTTGATCTTTGGAGTGCAGGCGTGATAATAAATGGAACGATGAGACTCGCTCGTCAATTGAAAAAGATTCAAGGACAAGTTTTTTTGCACAGTGAAGGACTCTACAAGGATTTAATTGAATTTGATTCATATTAATGGCTGCAATTTACCGCTTTCAATAATTAACTCTTCATGGGTGCAAAATCTTGCAATTCTCGCGAATCGCGTTCGGTGGAAAAAATGAGAAAGTGCTTCTTGTTCGGGTGAAGCAAATGTTGGCTCAGAGTCAGTTTTAACGTTGCAAGTCAAAGGTAGCTCTAACAATATTCAGCAAATTGTCACCCACTTTGAGCAATCGCTGACCCTTTTTGAGTCCAGCTTTGAACTTGCACGTCATTATTTGCAAGTTTAATTTATTTTGTTCCCCGACTCGGTTAGTTGCCTTTAATTCTGCTCAGTTTTTCACTCCATTTTTTTCACAAATCTCAAAACTACACCACCTTAACTATTGGAAATAGCCTTCACGAAACTTTGTAAGTAATTTAGTCGGTGTAATCATTACACACCTTCAAGAAATTGGGTGGGGAATTAATGAAACATAAAGGGTTGGATTAATTCTTGAGACTAGATGAGCCTGGGATTTCGACTAGATGCCTGGAGTGGGCTTTGGAGAATTGGATGGAGGGCGGGAAATTCGAGTGGAACTGGGGACGAGCCACTCAAAACTAATACCTTGGGTTAGACAATACTAACATGTCCTAAATGAAAATAATAGTCTCCGACCACCAATCACAGTGGCATTAAAGCCTGTCCAAACATTTTTTTTTGAGAATTTTGATTATCCTCAAACTAGTTTCGGGTTGAATTTCGTCCTCAAATATGAGTACTGCTTAAATATTAGCTATGTATTTATTCATTTTATTTTAATTCTAAATCCGTAATCATTGAGGCCCTTTGTGGAAGATGTCTGTCAGGGACCTATCCATATTATATTTTTGTGGGGTGCTTTCGGGATTGTTTGGGTAAAAAGTTGGTTGGTATCTAGTATAAACTTTTTTTCATAAAAAATTTCCATTGTACCTAGTGTAAGCCCAAACATTGGTGGAGTGTTCAACCAGTTAAAACACCCCTCCTGGATTTTGACTTCAAAAATAACTAACTTCCACGCCCTACTTTTGAATACTATTGGTGTATTCAAATAGCCCGCGTCGAGTACTACAAAACTGTTACTACAACATGGTGGTCATTTTTCGATTTAACAATTCAAAAAAATAGTTTTTAATTGTCATCAAATAAATGAAAACTTTGACCTCAAAAATGACCAACTTCAGCGCCCTACTTTTCGATGGGAGTGGTATATTCGAATAGCCCTCCTCCAATAGGACAAAAATGATTCGGGGACATGGTGGTCATTTTTCGGTTTAACTGTGTAAAAGAGTTGTTTTCGTTTTTCACGTACTCCACACCCCAATTTGTGGTTTTACGGTATGTCGTCTAAGCTCCTCCCTCTCTTTTATATCACGGTTTTGTTTTGACGGTAATGCTTCCCGTTGGGTCGGATTACCCGACGGACCGGCCCGTCGGTCCATGGACCGACTTGAACCGGGGACCGACATGGACCGAAATTGACTGGACCGACTTGGACCGAAGACCGACGGTCCACAAAAGTCGGTCCATGTCGGTCCAGCCAACTTCGGTCGATGTCGGTTCACATTGAAGTCGGTCTGGGCCGGTCGCGTATTTACATACTCTACAGTGGAAACGGCACCAGGGACATTTTTTGATGTTTTAGTCCAATTAAATTGACCAGTCAGGGGTAAGTTTTAATTTTAAAACTTTTTTCTGTCTTTGCATTTTTTGATTTGACCCCTCAGTTTTGAGTTGGGTCATATTTTTGAT